>CAUYPK010076265.1:0-57871 GCA_963574355.1 Loris lydekkerianus
CTGGTTGCAGAAAGTTATAGTGAATCACACCAGCCGCTGACCACCATACAGTAACCATGATCTTTTTTTGGTGGGGTTTCGCCTTTGGGAAGTGCCTGGGTGGTTCATCGGTATCCAACCACTGTCCTGAACGTTTCCTATTGTCGTAGAGAATCCACTTTTCATCAAATGTGCCGATCCGATCCAAAAAAGGATCGTTTTGGTTGTGCAAAAGCAATGAAGTACAAACCTCGAAATGTGACAATTTCTGCCTATCGTTTAAATCGTGGGGCACCCACTTCTCGAGTTTTTTGACCTTTCCAACATGTTTTAAACCATCAAAAACTGCATGGGAGCTGACACTCAGTACTTCCGCCATCCCATGCACCGTTTGTGATGGGTCAGTCTCCACCAGGGTCCTCAAATCCTCATCCTGGATTGCTCTAGTTCGACCACTTCAGGGCTCATCTTCGAGGCTAAAATTTCAGGAATGAAATTTCGCAAACCAATGTCGAACACTGTGTTCATTAACAATATCATTGCCAAATGCCTGGTTAATTTTTCGGGCTGTTTCTGCAGCGGTTTGGTTCAATTTGAATTTGTAGAGAGAAATTGGCCGAAAATCGCTTAATGACATCATGTAGTAATAGGCTGAATAGAATAAAAAAAATCAAAAGTAGAAAAAATGAACAGCATCAATGTATAGAGTAAAAAATTCTCCATCGATCAGTATATACCACGACACAGTAGAATAAATATTTATTGAGATATGGAGCTACAAAAACACATCACATTTAAACGGACAAAACTTTTGAAACAACCTAATATCTCATGGAAGTATGGGTACTGGTCTTTTTTATTTTTGGTTTCTATTTCCATGGAATATCTTTTTTCATCTTTTTATAGTCAGTCTATGTGTGTTTTATAGGTAAAGTGTGTTTCTTGCAGACAAATGATTGACTGTTACTGTTTTTAATCCATTTAGCTACATATGTCTTTTCACTGGAGAGTTTAGCCCTTTCACATTCAGTGTTATTATTGATGTGTAAAGACTTACGACTGCTGTATTGTTACTTGATGTTTGCTTGTCTTGTAGTCATCTCTTTCTTTCTTCCTTACTTTTTTATTAATAATGTGTTTTGATTTTTGGCATTAATTTTGTGTGTATATCTGTTGTAGGTTTTTTGATTTGAGGCTACCATGAAGCTTGCAAAAAACCTTTTATAACCAATTATTTTAAACATAAGGCAACTCTGATTATAACAAATAAACAAGCAAAGAGAAATCTAATAGAAAGTCCACCCTTTAAGTCCACGCCCCCACCTAACTTTTTAACTTTTTGTACTTTCCATCCATATGTCTTTATACTATCTCTCAAAAAGTTTTTCTATTAAAGTGTTCCCTTTTCTCCACGTCTACGCCAACATCTCTGGTCTTGGGATTTTGTGATATAGGCTAGTCTCACTGGAGTTAGATGATATCTCACAGTAGTTTTGATTTGCATTTCTCTGATGATTAAAGATGATGAGCTTTTTTTCATATGTCTGAAGGCCGTGCGCCTGTCTTCTTCAGAGAAGTTTCTCTTCAAATCCCTTGCCCAGCCTGCGATGGGATCCCTTGTTCTTTTCTTGCGTTTGAGTTCTCTGTGGATTCTGGTTATTACGTGCAGTGCATCATACAAGGATATATGTGAAACTTAGTAAATATAGAATGTAAATGTCTTAGCACAATAACTAAAAAAACGCCAGGAAGCTTATGTCAACCAGTGTGATGAAAATGTATCGAACCGTTTATGAACCTGGTGTATGATGCCCCATGATCATATCAATGTACACAGCTATGATGTAATAAAAAAAAAAAAGAAAAAAAGAAAAAAGAGAACTGTAAAGAGCCGAGTTAAGTCTCTTCAGGAATTGCTTCAGCTCTAGAAAGTCCTATGCCTAAGGTCATACCCTTTACTTGATTTTTTCCTGGCCACTGAGGAGGAATATAAAAGCCTGGCCATCTCAGCAAATCTCCTAAACATCTTTTCTGTTCCAAAGCTCCCCGGGAGTTATCTGAGAGGTAGATTTTGAGTCTCTGTTGCAGGTTGACTTTTTCCTCTTCCAATCCTCATTTTTTTCCTTCCCTTTCCCCATGTTCATCCTGAGAGCAGTGTTTATAACTGCCCTCCAAGGCTGTTTCTAGGAAGCCCAGTCTGAGAAACAAAGCACTGTACCTTTTCACCCACTAGATTTACAAACTGAGCTGAATAACCAAATACATAGAACTCTATTTTCAGAATCCAAATCCACTGTGACTCAGGTTTCCTAGGGCGTGTCAGGCTGGGGATAAACGTCATATAACAGGTGTTTCTGGCTCAACATCATGAGTTCTGCCCCCAGCCCAGTGTCTCCTGCTGTAATAGGCTCATGGGAAATGCTGTTATGTTGAAGAGCAGGCAGACATTTCTGTATAATTTACCACATTTGCTATCTTACAATTTCTGTTGCCCAGTCCTCCTGCCATTCCATATTTTGGATTCTGATAAAATTGTGTGAATCTCTTCATCTCTTTTATGCAAGGCAATTACTGATTTCCTGTTTTGCTGCTTTTTGTAACTAAAGTTGATGATACAGTAGAGAGAGTGGCTCAAGTACCTGATTTCCAAAACTTTTGTACACTTTTATTGTGGCTATCAAGCTGGGTTATCCAACAGAAGAACAGAATTCTTTAACCATAATTTTGGCAATC
Source organism: Loris lydekkerianus (assembly GCA_963574355.1). NCBI lineage: Eukaryota > Metazoa > Chordata > Mammalia > Primates > Lorisidae > Loris > Loris lydekkerianus. The sequence goes on from CAUYPK010076265.1 coordinate 2,713, forward strand.
TCTATAATAAGGACTCAAACTCATGATGACACTTTCGTCAATGTTTTCTAGAGACTTTAGTACACCTTTTGTTTCAACTCTGACCTGTAGCATCTCTCTGTGGCATGTAGTAAAGATTGTCCAGGGCTTAAGCTGATCAAGAGTATGAGAACTTGTTCACAATTGGGAGCGTTCAATATTATCTCTTTTCTCAGACCCAAAGACTTAGTCTTCCATGGAATTAATTTTTTCCTCAGAAGCATCTTAGCTCTTAGGCAAATAGACCTCTAGTGGCCTGTAATCCTTACAACCAACATTTAGACTATTTAGCAACAAACACTCTTATGGACCCAATGGAGGCACCATTTGGGGTTTCCATTATATTTAGAAATTGAATGTACAGCTTCCTATTTATTCTTTTCTCCAAAAGTAAAAATAAAAGTAGATAATATTAGACCACTCCACACAAAACATGTGGCCTCTTAACAAAATTTAGAGACAAAGTGTTCATAATCTTTGCATAGTCATTTCTAAGGGTTTATTTTATTTTATTTTTATATTTCCCTTTGCGTCATCATTCTCATTTATTCATGCTTTAGCAGTGTGAGTATAAATTTATTTTACTTAGATCAGAGAACCCATTTACGGAATAGTTGCAAAAGAATTGTGATTGCTGGTGTTCCATTGGGATGATATTGATATTATAATTTTATAGAATTAAACCTTGTGTTAACAGACTTCATTAGCATTCACATTTTGCTTCTTAGTAAATATTTATATGATGATCGTTCATTTAAATGTTGAAAGGGCAAATGAGTTTGCATAAGAAATATTTGTGGGGTGGGACATCACTTGATTAAAAATCTTTCCTTGATCTCTTACATTTCCAACAATATTTTATTTAAAAAATGTACACATGCCTTCTTATGTGAATATGGCATATTACTCTGTATAATTTTTTAAATTACAGAGGAATTATTAATTAATAATTTTGATGAAATGCACCTGTGAAGCATGTGTAATTATGATTCGGCATGTGAACATATCCTACTCATACACTTGTTGTCTAGCACATGATGATCAAGAACAAAATTTAAAGGCATGGTTTATAATTATAGACTGGCTAAGGTTTATTAAGATGTATTGCCAAAGAGTAATCACCTAAATATTAACACAGAAGAATATACATATGTATGATTATATGAAATATATGATTATATTAAATTTTCATGATTAATAATTTTGAGATAATTAATTATTAACCAGATTTGAAAATTCCATCTACAAGTATATCTATTAGCCTAAATAAATATTAAAACTGAGTCATAAAATAGGGAAAGTGGCCAGGTAATTCTGTGGTTTGCAACTATATACTGGTGATTTATAAAATAAGTAAATCGATTCCAGAAAACATGACATCATGCTCTGTTTTTAATTATTATGAGATGAAGGAATTGAAAATTTGACTTGAGCAGTATGCTTTTTGATAAAATTAATTTGTCTGCCTGTAAATTTATATTGTGAATATTTGTCTTGAGAACTATGTGTGTGGGGAAACATGGAAATACATGAACGGTAGAATACTGAGAATTATCCCTGTCTTCTCTCCATCCCTGAAGAAATAATTATCTTTGTCTCCTATCCCTATGATACATTTTCTGCCTTATGAAGTTTTGCCCTTGAACACTTTTTTTCAGAATGAAATTTTTTAAATATAGAAATAAAGAAGTTAGTTGTAGTCCCTAATTTGGGACCATTTTCTTTTATTTTAAAGCCCCCTGGAAAATGTATACCACAAACATCTTAAAGGGAAATGAAATTTTAAAATGTGATCTATAAGAGAAATATCTAAGGTCTTTTAATTTTTAGACAACAAAACTTTATCTATTAGGTACGGGGATATATTTGATTATTGATAGATAAAGTGAGTTGGGGGGTTGAAAGTGAATAGCATTAACCCCACCTAAATCATCTCCACATCATGAACACACTGACTAGGTGGCCCTCCTGTGAGACTATTCATACATTTTTTGTGTATGTGATCATGCCTAATGGGCACCTTGGAAGGATAATTTGAAGGTAACTTCTATTATCTCTTTATCTAACAAGATACTGTCCAGTGGGGTATAAACAGAAACCATTTCCTTTACTAAAATAATGAGAGTTTTAAAGTGCTGAAACTCTTGGTTAGACATCAATGATGGGGTAGCTTTGAGAGCAATCTTGCTAGACCGCTGTCTTCTCAGTCTAGCTTATTTATTGGTTTGAAGTATGATGAACTTGAAGGAGGACAAACAGTTCCTTAATAATGTTTAATAATAAAAGCACATCTGAGCACAGAGGGGAGAACACTGTGACCCGGTGGCAGAGGGTGGCAGTTTAGAGAAGGCTCAGAGGGCAGTGCATTTGGGATTTGGGATGAGACCAATTACCTCAAGTCTTAGTAGGTTTTTAAACTTCCTAAACTTTACTTTCCTCATGATTACAGTTATAATAATAATGGAGGCTAACTCACATAGTTGACGTGAGAATTGAAAGAGAAACATTCATGTTAAATGCAATGCTGGCGCAGTCCATGTCCAGTAATCAGTGGCTCTCTAAACCATTATTATTACACTCAGACACACCTAAGTATGCATTACACATTTGTATATGACTGGAAATCCATTTATTAGTCCTTTAGACCAGTGATTTTCCACTGATATGCCATGAGAGGATTTTAGGTGTGCTGCAAAATATTTTAAAGATCATTATTTAAATTATTTTTGAAAGCATTTCAAAGCATGATAAGTGTATTCCTCTCTCTCTCTCTCCTTTTTGATCAACATAATTTTAGTGTGCTGAAGAAGTTTGTAGGTTCAAGTGTGCTGTGAAATAAAAAAGGATGAAAAACATTGATTTAGACTAATGAAATAAAAAATACCTAGTAAAATATCCCATAAAAGATAAAATAGTATAGCTGTTTTTAAAGTACCTCATTTTAGCAATATCTTTATAGTTAATAAATTGTTTCATTTATGGAAGGTGAAAGCCCCTCTTGAACATCTTTATTTGCAGGGAATTCACTTCTGTTGTAACGCACAGTAACAAAATAATTAGAGAGCAAAGATCTCTGTGTATTTACATATTAGCAATGCTACAGTGTTTGGACATGATTTATTTTAGATCTAAACATGGAGTCAGGAAGTCATATTTATTCATGAAACTTTCACGTAGCTTATTCTTTCATCGGTAACAGGTGTTGAATATAATTTTGAGGGATGATGGCAAAAACATAGTAGAATTGCAATTGGAGTTAATGATGAAATAGATGTTACTTGACTTTCTTTTTCTTTCCTTTCTTTTTTCCGATGGTATGATTTTATTTCATCTGGTTCATTTCTAAAGTTGCAAAAATACTTCCAGAGATGCACTAAATTAAATAATTGCAAATGGAGAAAATATGACAAGGATATATATATTTTTTAATCACAAAAGACTTCCTGGTACTTCTCTGAACGAATAAACATAAGTGTATCAGGGTTTCTAGAAATATAAACTGATTAGAAAGGCAGGAAGGGGCAAAACTTTTCACATTGGAATTGCACCATTAAACTGTTTCTGTTTGTAGAATGTCATGGTATAGGTTTGATTGAAACATTTTAAAACTGAAGGTAAATAGAGAGAAAAGAGAATATTTTTGATAAGGTGAAGGGTAACCTGTAGATTTGGGTAGGATATTCTTTCATAATCAGAGCAGGAATTAATTAACAGCAGAGAAACCACATTCTTGACTATTTGTACTTTTTTTTCCCCTTACTCATCTCGTTCTCTGATATTATGTAGCCTCCTTAATAATAGAATTGAAAATTTGTTTTAGCATAACCACTCCTACACTTCTATAAAATGTTCTCTGAAAGAGCATTTCATATATATATTTTTTCCATAAAAATCCTTTTTTTTTTTTTTTTTTTTTTGAGACAAAGTCTCACTGTGTCACCCTTAGTAGAGTGCTGTGGCTTTACAGCTCACAGCAACCTCAAACTCCTGGGCTTAAGAGATTCTCTTGCCTCAACCTCCCAAGTAGCTGGGACTACAGGTTCCATAAAAATCTTAAAGGGACTAAATCAATATACTATTGAAAGCATGGCCCAGGGTATCTAAAGCAGATTTAAAATGGTTCTAAATGAGTTAAAATGTTTCCCTTGTAAGCACTTTAAACTTCACCTGTAAACATTGATGAAAATATTATAAAGAATTCACAACAGCAGCTATATGAAGGTAGAAAAAGATTACTAGGAAGAAGGATAGTAATCCTATCAAGTACAAAGAAATCAGTGAGATATAATGAAGAGACTCAATGATCTGTGAGAGGGTCAATGAGTTACGTATTCTCCTCTATGGAGGGAGATCATCTTTAATTTGAAATGGTTTACCAGATAGGACAATTCCAATTCGAAGGTATTGTGTACATAACCTCAATATTTTCAAGTTTCCAGACTTCTGAGGAGTAATCCTTATTTTATTGTACAATGTCACAGCATCTATATTGTCCAAGTGTAAGTGATCCCTGCAGGGACCAAGTACTTATACTGTGCACATTTCAAAATTCTTTTTGTTACTTGCTGTCTATCATTTGACCTCTGCTCGTAGCTTCTCCCGTATCACAAGGTCTTCTTGGGACCTTCTCTATGCAGTTGTCATTCTTATATTTAAAACATAAGCTTTTTAAACTTTTTTTGTTTTTAAGTTGTCATTAAAAAACAAGACTTTGCACCTGTACTCCCAGCTACTTGGGAGGCTGAGGCAAGAGAATCACTTAAACACAAGAGTTTGAGGTTGCTGTGAGCTGTGATACTGTGGCACTCCACTGTGGGTGACATAGTATGAGTTTGTGTCAAAAAAACAAAAAAACAAACAAACAAACAAAAAAAACCTTCCAAAATACAAGACTTTGCTAAGACCTGAAGATGTATAAATTAATTACAGCATTGACTAGCTAAAACCAGGTATTAATCAACTTTGCTTTTAAATTCTTCAGTTCCCTTCCCTTGCCATGTGTGTCTATAACAGCTATTCCCACAACCTCAGGCCTTTTGTATGAGACTCCTCACATGTTACCTTACCTACACCTTATGAAGATGCCAACACCTGTATTCTTCAGTCTTCAGCCACTGAGAAGTGAGAACCACACAGTAATAATTTCTGCTAAGAATTTTCTGCTTGTAATCACAATGACTTCTACGTCATTGATCATTATGCCTTCCACTTCATCCAGAACCATTGCCTCCCTTGAGGAGTACTGCCCAGGAGCTCTAGGCAAATGGATCATTCATGCCTATCAGAAAGAAGTGGCCCCCGACTATCTTCCCAAATTAAAAAAAATAAATAAAAAGTAAATATAGCTTCCATACTTACAGTCAAAGAGGAAAGAAAACTCAAAATTTGTAAAAAAAAAAAAATTTTTTTTTCCATTTTCAATTGTTTGAAATTCAGAAATACCAGGATCCAATTGCTCTGTATGTGTGTGTGCACGCACACATGCATGATATGACTTCATTGCATACCAGGAATCAAATTAATGTTTACTATGTTGGTGGCACTTTAAATATGTCTTTATTTAAAAATAAAGCAAATTATATTTTATTTTAATTATGTATTAGATATACATTAATATGTATTAAAGATAGCCCCCAAGCACATGTCAGTACAATCAAGGAGAAAAGAAGAAACAAGTGGCTGTATTGCCTACAGAACTATGTTATCTTAAGTAGATGATGTACCTGTAGAAGCCTATTTAAAGTATTGGAACACTATTGTTTTATTAGCCGTAATTCTGATATTTATGGAAGTGGCCTTACATTTCAATTCACATAGATTTTTTTACTTCATCTCATTTCTACATCGATCCACTGGGTCATGTATTCCTACATGGAGCAAGAAACATTAAACCGGTATTTCATTCATCGTTGCTTTTTTGATTTTCCATTCATCATTGCATTGTAGAGTTAGCCAATATGAATATCTAAATATTAATTTGTATTAAACTCTCTAGTGATTTCTTTGAAGGACTGTCTATAGTCATTGGTTTCCAACAGTTGCTTAAAATATGTCACTCAAAAATGAATTTAACATACCAGATATTTCTTGATCATGGGTGAGTATATGTCTCTTATTTGATATGAAATAAACTTTTTTTTTTTTTTTTTTGGTGAGGCAACTACAGTTTTTATTAGCTCTTTCTTCTACCCATGTCATGTTAGACTTTTTTTAACATAGTGTACCTATTTTACCTTATGTGTCTTATGATGTGAATTTCTTTGCATTTCTTTATTTTTGATACAACATCTAGTAGTTGAAATATCAGAGATATATGTATAAAGACAGGGAGAAGGCTAGATCAAGGCCAAAGAAATGGTCTTCTGTCACTTCATCCAGAAGGACATACAAGAAATCAAATTTTGAGGCTCAATGTGACAAGGACTTTGGGGACATTAATGAGTTAGAGTATTGGATGGAAATCGTGCAACAGAAATAGAGCGTTTCACTTCAAATGATGCAATGTCGGTTAGCTGAATCTAAATGATTGAATATTTCACTCTGACTTTGTGGCTTCTGAGCTATATATACCGAGACTTGTTTTATAAATAGGAACCATGGACTAAATGACCATACTGTTCAGGGAATTTTTTAACATAACAACCTTTTTATGTTCAGAAATAATAGCTTATTGTAGGTATTAACCTAGACCTTTATCTTTTACATAGCATTTCTGTTACAAGACACATTTTATCGACATGTTAAAAATAGCTTTGCACAGTGCTATCTTTGATTTTGGATTAACAGTCATTCCCATTCTCTAAAATAGTGGTTCTAAATCGGGATGTTTTCTTCCCCAGAATGTGTTAGGCAGTTTCTGGAGACATTTTGAGTTGCCACACTGTGCATTGGTGTCTGAAGTGCTACTAGTATCACGTGGATAGAGTCCAAGGGAGCTGCTAAATGTCCCCAATGCACAACATCCTCATTCCACACAGAGAGCTGTCCAGTGGGAAGTCTCAGCAGTGTGAGGTAGAGAAATTCTGCCCTGTACAAGGTTGTAATGTCAGAACATCTATTTTTGGCAATATGTTCGTTCAAATGTGAACATGCACAACTCTACAGACTTATTATAATTATAATCAATTATGTGAAATATACCATTCACATGTCTGAACTAATTTGAAAAAAGGTAAGAATTAGGTTTTTTCATGCTTGACATATATTTGTAAATGAGTGGCTATTATAGCTATACTAATAACAGTGCATTTACTCCATGGCTTATGAATTTAATTGCATTTCTTATGCATAATGTCCAGTTTAAAAAGTAATATTTTGAGGCATTTTAAGGTACAGCATCACTGATTGTACCATCTGTGAAAATAGTTGCCAATAAAAAAAAAAAACATTAATTTCCATTCTGGGGTTCAGTGATACGTAAATATATTATGCTTTTAATGTACAAGCACATCTGTATATGTGTGCTTATGTATTTTTTAGTCCAAATCTTCTAGATTTGGGTACTTTAAAAAATGTCTGAAGAAAAAAGTTAGTTGTTGTGTTCTTTATTATTTTCTGTGCACATGCTAAAAATGTTGTTTTAAGCAAACAATTTTAGACATCAAACCATTATTTGAAACAAGTTTTCAAGACATAGTGGGACATTAATAATACTGAATGAAAATTAAAATGTTATGTTATGATAGAGTGTTTATTATACCCTATTATAGGCATAAACGTGACACAATTGGTATTCTGAGATGTTTCTTTTTCAAAGATCATAGCTTAGTGGGAGTGTTAGCAGAATGCACGTGCGCGCACACGCACACACACACACTCAAGCTTATAGTCTTATTTAGAACAGGAAGGTTGTTTTTTTTTCCCTGTCTCTTGGCAAATTTTCACGAGCATTAGAGCAAATAGTGGGAAGAAATGGAAGATGTAAAATGGAGAAAGCTTGGTGGATGGGGAAATGCCGGTGAATTGAAGTAAAATCATCCAGTGAGTGGGTAAAGAGATTATTCTTAGATGATAGGCAACTAAAAATGGTAAGAGGAAAGGAAGAAGCCAGGGAAAGATGGGCCTAAAATTAGTTTATTCCTGCGGGAACTTCTCTCTCTCTCTCTAAGATAAACATGTGCTGAGTGGAAGGACAGTGGAAGGTCTGAAGGAACCTTGGAAAGGAAGCTTCTGAGCAGCTATTCATAGAAAGAAGCCGTCTGGACATTAGCAGGGACTCTGAGGAGTTTAACTGAATGGGGCCAATCTACTTCACCTGCAGCTTCGGTGTATTTCTATTCTAAATGCGTGTTGAAGATTATATTGAATATTAAATACGCTCTTTCAGATTGTTCTTGAAAATAGTATTCCTGTCATCCCAAAGTGTTGTTTTGCCGTGGCTTCATCCCCAGCTGGCTACTGCGGACAACCACAGTTAAATACTTTTTTTTTCTGTTGCTGGGTGTTCTGCTATTCTTTTGTTCCTGTTTTAAAAAATAAAGAATTAAGCTATTTAGATTTAGGTGCATTTTATATTATTAACCTTGACAAGCCTTCATGATTTCTTTCTTTTTTAATTAAAAAAGTTTTGATTATAAGTATGTAGTAGTAATATATATTTATAAGGTAAAGTGAGTAGAATCAATAATGTTAGGGGATACTTTGAAATAGCTAAAAGAGTGGAATTAAAATGCTCTAGCACAAAAAATCACCTGAGGTGATGGATACCCCAAGTGTCCTTATTTGTGTTATCAAACATCAGATCTCCCCTTTCTCATGTGGCTTTGAGATGATAAAATTTTCCATATGAAAAGGTGGAACTGTCAATCAATCATCTGAATGGAAACTCAGTTTTTTGGCCTGGGCCAGGGTTTGAACCAGCCACTTTGGGTATATGGGGCCAGCGCCCTACTTCTTTGAGCCACAGGCGCCACCCACGGAATGGAAACTTTTAATTAATTCTTTCGATGATGAGTTAAACAGAAGAAACTACTTAACTTTGAATTACACAATCTCTTCCCTTTGGACCTTTCCTACTTTTAAAATAAGTACTATGACAAAACAATAGAAATAAAATAGTTATTAAATTAAATAAAAATTAAATAAAATAGCTATTAAATAAAATAGTTATGAAATTAAAAACATAAATCTGGTGTGACAAAGTGATATGTTTTAATGGTCTTGAGTGTTTACAATCCTTTATATGAATGTATGTTTCTATTTTATTCAATTCTGTTAATTTGCTATTAGATAGTCATGGTAGCTTTAAATATTTTTTTACAGAGTTCTGATTTGCAATCACTAAAATGTGACAGGGATATTACTGGTATTTCAATGTAACTGTGGTTGCCAAAACCTTGTTTTCCATATTGTAAAGTGATCAAATAGACAAGGTAGGGTAGAACTGGCTTTACCAAATATAGATTTTCTTCTAGGCACTTTTAGTTCATATTTTTCAGCTTTCCTCACTTAAATGGTAAGCTGAAGTATCACTCACATATTTCTTAGTTGTTTAAAACTGGTTTAATGTAAAATTTAAACATTTAATTTGGAAGGAAGGGAATTTTGTCTTAAGTGAGGAAAATGTACTGGAGAGTTGTGTTTTATTTTTAAATATCTGTATGTATATAAGTATACATATACATATATATGTATAGATATGTATACAAATAAAGGTGAAAGATAGTACTTTGTAGGACATAAAATTACCTCCATCTGTAAAAGATTACTAAGGGCAATATTTCAAAGGGGTGTTTTGTTATTTTTGAATGTTTTTTTTTTTTGCTTGATTATATGAAATTATCATATTAACAATAATTTAGTAAGCACAGAAACTTCATTGTAATCACCAGAATAAAATCACAAACTGACATTTGAATTATAAATCATAGCATACATATTTTCATATATCCCAGTGAAGTAGATATCCAATAGGTTTTAGGCATCTAATCAGTACATGTGTGAGCAGTCAACAAGCTTTGGGACTTGCTCTCAGAAAAAAAAAAAAAGAATAACTGTACTTATATCTTAATCTCAGACTTCCAGTTTGCAGAACTGAGACAGAATTTTTTTGTTTAAGCCATCCCGTGTGTGATACGAGTGAGGGGAGCCCTAAGGATCTAATGCGTTCACTAGAAAGTTAGTGTTTTGAAATAGAAAGCTGCATTGTTTGTTTTTAATTTTGTACTGATAAAGAGGTCAGCTATACTGCATTTTGTGATGGAAAAAATCAAATAATTAACAATTTTTAGAAAACATGATTTTCTTAAGTTTATCTACTTTGTGTTCCACAGTGAGAAAGATGATCGTAAATAAAACACATATGAAGTAATTGAAACTCTTAATTGGGGTTCTCAAAATATCTTTGCACTGTGTGTTAGTTTTATGTTTTACCATAATGAAAGCCAAACTGGGCAAAACCTCTAAAAGAGAATATGGACATTAACACAAAACAAAAGTCCTGAATGGTTTTCTCTAGTCCAAAGTCCATCTTACCTTTCTGTTTTCTTTTACAAACTGCTGGCGAAACCAGTTCTGTAGTACAAGTAAGTAGGTTGAAAATCTCTGTAAAGTAGTACTGAATCTTACACCTACCCCTTGATTCAGAATGCTGCTTATCTTTATAGTGTTAATGTCAATTATATGTATAATTTAGACATTTAAAAGTGCATATATAATTTTAAGTGTCAAAAGAAAGTAAATTCACTAGTAAATAGAATACTCAGAATGTGTGTGGTAGTTAAAAAATACAAACATAAATGAAGGAAAACAAAAAAAAATTAAAAGCTGATGCAATAAAATATATACATTTTTAGTGCACTAGTATGAATGCTTTTTATAGTGTCTATTCCTGATATTACGTATCTAATATTTTATGCTTGAATTTCTTCTGTAGGCTTATTAAGAGTTCATTATTTTTTAGGCACATTTCTAAGATATGGGGGTAAAATGATAAAAAGTATAAAGTTCTTTGCATAAATGGAGTTTCTGCTCTGGCTGTAGGCATGGGGTATTTGCACACACAATTATATTTTAGTAGCAGCCAAGGGAGAATGAACATTAAAGGATATAATGAAAAATAATTATAGGACAATTGTTTGTGTTTGAACATTCAGGACATGACATATTGTCTGTGACCTGAGGGACAGTAAAGTATTCTTGTAAAAAAAAAAAAAAATAAGGGGTCACAAATCTCAGTAGAAGAAGCAGGATGTGTGAAGGTCCTGAGTTGTGAGATTTTAGTGCATGTTTGTAACAAAATGAAGTGAATGCTGCATTAAAAGTAGAGGCAGAGAGGCTGGAGAGAGAGATGAGGCAAGATTACCCCAGCCCCTGAGGACATCATCTAAATTTAAGAGTATAATAAAGGGAGATGCAATCTAGCTGTCTCAAGGCCCATGTTAATCTTCATTCCTGCTGTTCCTAAAAGGGCTGGCCTGAGACTTTTAAAGAATGAACTATTCAGAAAGCTTCTTAGATAGATTTTCTCCAAGATTTCAGTCACAGCACTATTGAATTTTCACTATTTTCTGTTGCTGATGTCATGATGCAGTCCCTGGTATGATTTCCTGTCATTTATTTTCCTTTTTCTACACCAAAAGCATTCAGCCTTCCAGCTGTGAGTGGTTATCAGCCACTAGACATTCTAAGAATTGTGGTAGGACCAAGGGTTTCCATGTCCCTAAGGGGGCAGCGCTCTCTGAGAAGTGCCGCGGTTCTGTCACATCTATTGCTTCTTTTCCCAGAAATTCACAGGATGGTTTCTGGTAATAACCTTTTGCATCATGCCGCAGAAAACTGAGAAACATTCCTTTCAGGTCTCAGAAAATGGTTTTTAGCTTATTGTAACTTTAGCTTATTGCTATTTTATTTCCTGTACGTAAACCTAGCTGTAAATCAGATGAGAAATTGGTCACTGGGAGACTTGATTACTCTTTTCTAGGGTCAAGAGTTTCACTTCTAAGTAATAGAAAATTATAGAAATTACAGACGAACTCTACTTCTCTCCCTTGAGTTCCATTTAAGAGGAAATTATCTTGAAAACCTCAAGTTGCACGGCCTTTTTTTTTTTTTTTTTTTCTTTTGTGATGAACATGAGCTTTAGAGAACTGAAGCTTTATTTTTTTTTCACCTGCATCTGATTTGTGGCTAACACAAACTATGTAAAACAAGGACAAAAATAAAAACAACACATACTTTAAATATCATAAAACATCATAAAATATAATGTTACATAACATTGCATGGACACTTACTTTTCCCTATGTTTGATTAGGTGAATCTTCTTTACAATTATTTCTGCTCATAAAGATATCACTTTTTATTAACAGCGATGGTCTGAAAGGTTATTCTTATAATCAGTATACAGTACAGTTTCCAGAGTCCCCAGTCGTGGAGGGCAGAGATTACTAGGCACTTTTAATACATTTACTATTCATTATTTAAAATGTGTTGAGTTCTAATTATTTTCCAAGGTCTTGGAAGCACTAGCTGATTTTGTGGTATACTACAAATAATATACACTGCATTTATTATCAGCCATTTGTAATATGGTTTATACATATGTTTTATGTCAATAAATTTGAGCAAATTAGACAAAGGAGTGTTCTATTTCAGTTCAAAGATAATTTTAATTCACTAACTCTTAGCTAGATTAATGGTCCTACTAAAAATTAAGCACTCCCCAATGCATGGAATGTGTACCAAATGACCTCATTAAATAGGTATATGGAGAACAGATGCCTCTGTGACCTGTCTCCAGATTTACTGAGCGGGAGTGTCCTTGTTTTAGTGTCCCTATGATCAGTGAATGAATTTCAAATTAGCAACACAAGGACAGTACTCCCTCATGGGATACTTCTGTCTGCAGTTCTCTATGCAGTTGGCAGAATTTGAAATGTTAAACGAGATTCATCTTTCGCTGATGAACTTACATTCTTTCCAACTTAATAAATGATTTTATGACTAGAATTTAGTCTTTGAACACCATAGTTTTCATTAGCATACCTTTGCCAGACAAAGTAGATTGGTCCTTAAGTTAATGTTTGTTAAGTACTAGCACATTTAAAAATGACACCTAGTTTGAATTATTCGATATGGAATAGGCATGACTATGAATGCATTGCTTTTATGTAATATATGTATTGATATACACACATACATATACACTTTTAAGGCACTTAATTCAGACAACTATCTGTCTATTTTACTGTTACTGTTGCTTTGCTATCTTTGTGTTTTATAACGAAGTTGGATAAAATATAATGTAGCTATTAAAACAAGGCTTGATCTTTTGCCATACTACCGATGGTTTTTCTGTGTGCAGGAAAATTCAATATATATATAAAATATATAAAGTAAAATTATAAACTAAATATTAAAATGATATATTTTAGGTTTTTGACTTTTTAAAACCCAAAGAAAAATTAGAATGATCTTTAAACCAGGTTTACATTTTAAAAGTAACATAAATATATTTTTTAAAATAAGTGTATTTAAATTTAAAACTATAGCAAATGTACAAAAATGAAACTGAAATTTGTTGACAGGTGTTTAATCTATGCAGACCCTTTTTAGCTGGTCTGAAGTCAGTTTTCCCTGGGAATTCCAAATTACTATTATTGATTGAAAGTTCTGGTTTTCTCTTACCAGTTTGAGAGAACCACAGCATGACCGTGGCATGTTTTATACATGCTAAGTCTATTGTGGTGTTAAAGTTACCTTAATGTTACCTTGTTACTGAAAATCTTTGAAAATAATGTGCATCTAGTTAAGTAGGTTTATGCACAGGTGGGGTATAAATTATTAAAAAAAAATCTATATACATTATTAGGTTATTTGATAACATATTTAAATTTTTATTTAAATTTATATTTAGACTTTTATTTAAATTTACTTTTAAAGTTTTATTTCAATTTATATTCAAATATATCTATTTAAATATATTTAGAATCATTTCAATATATTTAAAAATATTTAAATGTAGAATTTACTATGCAGTACATGTTAATTGCAGAACTTAATCATTATAGGTAGTTATCTTTAAAGCTGGCATGAAAGAATAATAATTTCATTAAAAATGAATTACCAAAAATTAATATTTCATAGAAAAGTAAACTATAAACTAGTATGAAGAAAGGAATGTGTACCATGTTTACATACAAAACATGAATACTCTGCTAATGAATATTGCATTATTCAATTTTATAATATGCATGTGACATACAGCACCGTTCTGTATGCTTCCTTGCATCATACTTCTTTCCTAAGGCTACTCTTATGCTGGTAGAATCTTCTTTCTATAACTCTAACATAATTTCTCTACTTACATTAATTATGTAAAATGATCTTAAATTACTATGTGCAGAGAAAAAAGTAGACTTGCATAAATTATTCTGAGAATACAATGATAATGCATAAGAGAAAAAGATAAAGTGGAAGGCTTGTATATATAAAGAATTTCCCTTTTTGTAACATAAAATCAGTATATATTTGTATATTTAAGGGAATTATGGAATATATCCCATTGATTAGTTAACATTGGTTATAATGGAGAGGCAGGATTATGTAACTGGGGTAGAAAATGAGGAAATGGGTCCAAGATACATAAGGAAAATATTAATATCTTATCTTGGAAAAAGTGCTATCTTTGTAAAGCTCACTTTCTTGATGTAGGAAATAACTTTTTAATTTTGGAAATTGGCATATATATGTGTATATAGAAACATATTATTTGCATATATATAATGTATTCCTTTAACTTTCCAGGATATAATAAGGTTCTTAAACACTGTCTACATATATTAACAACACTTCACCTCCCAACATCATCACTGCAATCATGGTAAAAAAAAAGAAGCCAATATAAATATTTTGAATAAATTATAGCAATACGAAGATGTATATTTTCATTATATACATACTAACTGTGTTTCTTTTTCTAGAAGATTAAGGTGGAGTAGGGATTTGTTAGCAGGAGTTTGCATAGTTCTGAGGTAAGAAGACCTCTCCCAAAGTCATATTTCATTTCTCTTTTTACAAGCATAAAAGAGGTCAATAGAAATGAAACAGTGCTACCTCTCTAGGTAACCTATTTTATTGTCAGAAGTACTTGTACTTCTCGGGATAAGGATTATTAATTGAAGTGTGAGGTATCTTATCAATAATTGTAATGGTAGCTATTAATATCTAGACAAGCTATATGACCACATGAACAAATAGTGATTTACTCTAAGTCACTACCATGATGAAGACAATGTGTAACAGAGACTATTCACACATTTTAAAGACTATAATAAAACCTTTTCCATTTAGCTTTTAATCACGTTTGTAATATATTCTGATTTTTAGGGAATTTGATTTTCTTAGCACCAATCAAGACTATTTTGATGAATAAAAACACTGAGAATTATGAATCGTCACAGCCTTGGTTTGAACCAAGAACTACTAAAATTTTGGATGAAAGTATTTGGGGAGCCCATTAAAGGAGGGGGTTTTAAATTTATTAGATAAGACTTTATTTTCTTAGGAAATAAGATTTTTGATTTCTGATTGCTAGTTACACATCCTTTTCAAAGCACATTCTTTTTGAAAAATAAGAAAAAAATGGTTATACCAATATATAATTTATTTTTATTTCAATTTTTATAATGGGTTTTACATTGGACTTTTTATTAAGGTAATCAGGATGACCGATATATGCCAATCAATGAAAGCAACTGATCAAAACATTGCATTTCACAAAAGCACATAAAAGCATTATGCTTAATACTTCTAAAATATTTGTATGACACAATAGAATTCTATAAAACTATAGAATTAAAGAGGATTGTAATGGGTATTTGATACCTAATCTAAATTTTAACATAGATAAAATTGGTGGGTGGATTAATCCTAAAACTAAAGATTTTGGAAATGGAAAAAGAGATTGAGTAGATTTAGTTTTGAAAGTTTATATGTGAGACATTTCACTTTGATATAGTGGATACTTATTTATTGCTTGGTATACGCGTAATGACACTGACATCACACGTGTACCTGCTTCGTCCTCCAAGATGGAGGTGCAAAGAGGAATAGCACATAATTCATATCCTAAAGACACATAAACGAGGAAAGACATACACAAACAGATAAACAGCTGAAAGTGTCCCATGATATTCCTGGTATTGCATTTTTAGCAATGACCAAGCATTTTTATTATATTGTTTTTATTGTCTTCCTCTTTTGTGTCATTATCTGGGTAATAGGAACTACAGATTTTCTCTCTGAAGTTGTGAATACTCAATTTTGTGAAGTAACTTTTTATATTTCTAAAACATTTCATTCTTATAAGATTCATCATTTTTTTTCACTGCTCATTCAACTTTGTGGTTCATTAAAAATATAAAAGGACTATCATATTTTCATGATGGAATGCCACCCTGTAATCACTCCACTACATTGGTCCTTTACAATTTCCAAAGGGATGCAATCTTATCTGACTTCAAAAATTGATTTTATCAGATTAAATATACTCTAAATGATTTGAGTAGGATTGTGTTTATGTTTACTATGGAAAATATTGAAAAAACTCATTGAAATTTAGGAGTATTTTTCATACTTTGCATATTATGTCCTCAAGTGCAGATTTCAGACTGAAAAAGGTTGAGTTGTTAGTTCATATCTAAGATGAGATTTGAGTAATTTGTTAATATTACTTAATCAATACTGATGTGTTTTTATTGAGTCCTATATCAGATCACTTTCTAGGAGCAGAAACAATGGAGATTTTATACGCATGTTCATTCAATTTGGAAATTTAGGTTTAGGTTTAGGTTGAATAAAGCTTTATCTGTAAACAGCTTCCTTGTTACCGTGAATATTTCCCTAGATTAGTAACTGCAAACCCCAAAAGAAGGTTTTATTCTTTTTCTTTTAACAAAGAAAATGTTTCCTTTCATAACTTAGCATAGTGTAATAGTACCTCTTTGATGTGGGTAAGTTCTAATACTTGGTGATAATTCTCCAACTGTGCGTTAACCCAAACACTTCTCTACCTATCCTTGTTTTCAAATGTGTTCTCAGGAATTCCAGAAAATCTGTAAGAAACAAATTATGGGACTTGCTAAATACTATGATGATGCCATTGTTGAAGGCAGGAAGGTGATAGGAGGTAAAAATAACAAAATTCTCTAGTGATAGAGAAACAAAGCTAAAAAAGAAAACCCAGATGGAATCCTACTTTCCACATTTCCACACCCTCTCTTTGTCGATCCGGAAAATGTTGCATTCTTTAAAATTTCAACTGCAGTGACATATTCTCTAGGAAGGAACCCTTAGGGACATTCCAAGATAGATTTCACAAACTTCTTTTTATGGTGAATTTTGCCATTATTATCTTTTTGTTGTTCTTAAAATACATCTTCTTGCAATTAACTTCATATGTACTGTGAACTCTGACAATTTAAAGTGGGTTCTTGTGTGTGTGTGAGTGTGTGTGTGTGCAGATGCATGCACATACATACTAAATGTATGCTTTGCATAATAAAATAATTTAGAGCAGGCAAAGTTAGTCGTACACTAATTGTTTGGTGCATAAAATACGGTGAGACAGGGTTCACAGATAACCTATCGCCTCAGAGAGCCTATAAAAATCAAACCCCAAACACATTCATATGAAAGCCAAGTGTTAAAACCATCCTGAGATATTACCTCACCCCAGTGAGAATAGTCTACATCACAAAGTCTTAAAGCTGCAGATGCTGGCGTGAATATGAAGAGAAGAGAACACATTTTCACTGCTAGTGGACTGCAAACTAATACAACCTTTTCGAAAGACGTATGGAGACTCCTCAAAGATCTCAACTTAGACCTCCCATTTGATCCTACAATCCTATTACTAGGCATCTACACCAAAGAAAAAAAAAAATCATTTTATCATAAGGACATTTGCACTAGATTGTTTATCGTAGCTCAATTTACAATTTACAAATATGGAAAGAACCTGAATGCCTATCAACCCAGGAAACATCCTAAATGCCCACCAACCCAGGAGGAATAAGCTGTGGTATATGTGTACCATGGAATATTATACAGCCATAAAAAGATGGAGACTTTACATCTATTGTATTAACCTAGATAGAGCTGGAAAACATTCTTCTTAGAAAGTATAGCAAGAAAGGAGAAGCAAGAATTGAATATACTCAATTCTAATGTGAAGCCACTAGATAATCTAATACATACCCACACAAGAGAAAAACTCAGATCAATTCAAGGTGGGGGTGGGGGGGACGAGGGATCTGGGAGAGGAAAGGAGAGAGCAGGTTGGGGAGCTGTGGTGTGTGACACAGCTCTTGGGGGCATGACACAATTATAAGAGGGACTTTACCTAACAAATGCAATCGTGGTAACCTAAATGTTTGTATCCTCAATGAACCTGAAACAAACAAGCACAAAGAAAGAATATACACTAAAAAAAAACAAAAAAAAAAACAAAGACACTTGATTCTCTAACTGATGGTAAAACTAGTGAACCATGAAAATGGCCTTTTGGAACTGTAAATTAGTTACCATTGCAAAAACATGAGAATTATTTTATATTTTACCTCTTGATAAGCTTGAATTTGATTTACTCTTTTAAACTTGTTAGTCTTTGTTCATTTCAGTACCATTTTCCCAATTTCAGGATTTGAACTATCTTTAAAAATAGGCACCATTTTGGTAATTAATATCAATGTTAATATTGACCAATTGATAACATAAAACGTCCTGTACTAAAAGCTATGAGTGTGGATATACATAATCTAATATACATGCAAAATACATGTAACCATATACAAGGACATATAGAGGGTGTCCATAAAATTTGTGTACACTTAAACATTTTAAGCTATTTTAAATTGCACACATACTGGATAGATACCCTTGTATGTCTAAGTATATATCATCAACTTAAGGAAAATCCGGATGAATATAAAAGATATAAACAAAAACTTGCTAAGTGGCAGTACCAAAAACTTTCTAATAACTGTCAAAATGTTGTACAATTGAAAGGCCGTTTGAAGAGCAGATGGTAAGACAGATGAAAGAGTAGTAGTCAGCCGTGTTAAGAGGTCAGAGAGAGGGCAGTGAGAGTGTGTGAAAATATGATTAGTTACGTTCAGTGGGTACTCAGAGACTGAGAAGGAAAGTAAGGACAAATTTGCGTCTAAAATGTTTTGGTAATAACTTCACTGCTCATGTTTATGTAAAGAAGCCATTAGCAAAGTGATAGAGGGATTGTATGGTCATGATGAGGTTGCTGGGAGAATTGGTTAGAGCAGAGCACCACAACTAACAGGGTAGACTGTGGCGAAGTTGATTTCTCTGCCACGCTTCCCACCTCTGTTGGTGAATTACCAAGAACCTATACCAGGTTCATCACAGTGAATCCAGATAAGAATATGTGAGAGCACAAGAGGGGAGTATTTAATTATTTATTAATTTTGGAGAACATTTAGAGAATCTGAATTGCTTCTGATGAGCCTGGAAAACTGGGACAATGATGGTATCACTGGAAAGCAGAGGAAGAAAGGCAAATCCGAAGTAAAGTTTTGAGAGTAGATTTCTCAACTTCCTGAATTGAAATAAAGATTATCAAAGAGGAAATGGCAGCATGATGATTACAAATACGTAATCAAAGCTTCTGAGCAGTTCTGATCGAGATGATAGAAGTTTCAACATTTTCACAAAAAGCTGACATATGAATTCATGTGAATAAGTGAGATCTTCAAGAAAGAGGATCTAAAAAGTGAAGAAGGAAAAGCACAGTGTTCCACTGTAGGCAACACATATTTAAAAGGAAAGGAAGGCATGTGAGGAACGAGGAGGAACATGCTGGCTATCAGTTGAGTGCAAGTAAAACAAATTGGCAAAATTTAGTGACTCTTGTGGAAGTACTGATGACCTAGTCTCTCCAATGCTTTGTAAATTGGGAATATTTCAGTTAAAATATTCAGCCAAACAAACTAGGAAACAAGTATTATTGTGTAGAGCTCAAGATGACTGAGAAAAGCATTTGATTCTGTGTGAAGATGTTTTCCTGTCTTTGAGGTGAAGTTGAAGAAGTTGCATTGAAATAGGTCTCTGAAGCTATAGGATATTGAAAGACACCATAATTTAGAAGTGAAAATACCTTCTAGCCACCAGTCATATTATTAAGTTGCATTTGATATTTCACTTTACTCCTGTCTTTTCAAAATGTTGAGGAGATTGACAAAATATAATTATTCTAACATAGAGTGATTATAATAGCATTTTGATTAGCAAATGTTGGCTACATAATAGAGAGTAAGTATACTACCCAATTATTTGTTATAATTTGGAAACTGAAAATTTGATGCTTCCTGATAGGACAGATTTAAATGGAAGTGGAATCATCAGAAACCACATAACCCATACCGACTTCTTTCACTGTAATCCATTGTCATGAACATAGCAGGCATGTCAATCCTGGATGCCTATAAAATTTTTCTTGTAGCAAAAAATTAATAAGGTCTCATGTACAAATATAAAGGTCTTATTCAAGAAACAAGTAAAATAAAGAAATAAAAAATAAATGCTTATTGAGGACTTACAAATCCTATACAGTTAAAATCATACTTTGTCTTTCTTGACATAACAGAGGAATAGAAGGATGAAGGTTCAGAGACAATATGTGATTATAGAAAATCTCATTAAAATATAAAGAGCTAGACCAATACATAAGATTTTCAGTTAGTATGGATGTTACCATGGAATCCTATTTGTATTATGAGAATAATAGAAACATTTTGAGTACTTAGTTTAAGTTGCATAAAATTTATTATTCTCCTGTTGACTTAGTATTTTGATTTTAATAAATCTAAGAATATGTTTTAAAATTTGTAACCCTTTATTGTAAAATTTACGTAACATAAAATTTGTCATTTTAACCATTTCCAATGTTCAGTTCAATGGCAGTAAATACCTTTATCTTGTGTGATCATCACAACCATACAGCTACACAACATCTTCAGTTTCCCA
The DNA here is from genome assembly GCA_963574355.1 of Loris lydekkerianus. Lineage (NCBI taxonomy): Eukaryota > Metazoa > Chordata > Mammalia > Primates > Lorisidae > Loris > Loris lydekkerianus. The sequence continues at coordinate 23,728 of CAUYPK010076265.1, forward strand.
AAGTAAACCCTACATTCATTTTATAATAATTTTAATTCTCTCCTGATCCAAGTTTCTGGAAATCATCACTATACTTTGTCTTTATAGAGTTGACTATTTCAAGACTTGAAATAACCAGAATCATGAGTAATTTGTCCTTTCTTGCTGAATTATTTCACTTATCAATGTCTTCAAGCTTCATCAATGTCATAGATTATGCCACAGTTTTCTTTGTAAGTCTGAATTGTGATCCACTGTAGGTACATATAATGTTCTATTTACTCATTCATCTATCAATGTACACATTTATAAATAAAACATCCCTTTTAAAATTCTATAAAGATTATTGTTTTATTTCTAGAAACACTGTGTGAATATTTTCAGGTAATTAGGTTTTTATACTTGATTTTATACTAGTATAAATCCGTAACCAAGGAAGAATTGAAAATATCAGGTATAAATCACAATATTTAATCAAGTATTTTTTAGCATATTACCTAGAGATAGCCATGTAATAGTTACAAAGTGACTATAGAGTTTTAAAATTAATTGAAATTATATTACAACATAAGACCCTAATTGTTCTAAATCATGTGCTGCAGAGGAGATGCATCTCTTTTTTTCACAGCATATTTAATATACCCCATATGGAGGAATTAAGAGGCATCATATCAGAAAGTTTGCAACCTACTTCCTATCACCACACTATTCAATTCATTTTAGATTTTGTCATCCAACAATTCCCTCACCATGTGGGTATAATATGGTGGTACACGATTCTGAGGGAATGATCTAAGCAACCTTTTCCTAGCTTGTGAAACATGGGCATACATAGGTCATGTTACATGACCAGAAATACAATTTATTCATGTTTTCAGTCTTTATGATCATGATATACATTGGACAAGTTTATATCTCATATTGTACAGGAAAGGAACTGAGACTCTTCTGAGGGTTCGAGTGATTAGCTGAGGGTACCAAAATATTTGTACCACTGTGATATTCTGAAATTAAAAAAGTGATCTCTGGATGATTTGTGGTAGCCCTTCTACAATATAGAATTTTTGGTAGTTTCTAATATTTTGTGATTTTTATTATAAGTTTGTTCACTTAACCTTGGTTTGATATATTAAAAATTATACTTCAATAATGGTGCATTAAAATTGTCTCTATGAAGATAAAATTTAATATCTTATCCCTTTAGAAAATGTCCAAGTATGTCATATTTCTTATAGTATGTACATATATGATGAAATGTATTTAATTGCTATCATTTCAATATTAGGAAAATGTAATACATAATACAATCTATTTTAATAAATCTAAAGTAAATAAGTTTAATGCAATGAATTTGTATGATAAATGGTAAACATTAAGATACTATGAAGAGTTAGTTTAATATTCAGTGTCAGGTGGAAAGCAGTCTCGTCTAACTTAATCATTGAATGCAGGTTTTTGCCAATGCTTAAATGATATGCGAGGCATGCACATAAACCTGATTTTGCTGCAGGCTAGAGAGGTTTGGGCACATCTACATGACAGTTTTATGAATCTTCAGCATACTATTAAAGTAAACTACTATTTAATTCCAAAGACATAAGACCTGGAATAATTGCCCATGAATTAAATATAGGTTGACTTTCTTTTGGAGTATTCAATCTTTAAATCCCATTTGAATATTGTCCTGTTTAGGACTGCTATCACAAAATACCATGGACTGAGTGGCTTAAATCACAGAAATTAGTTTCCACAGTTCTAGAGTTTGGGAGTCTAAGATCAGGGTGCCGTTTGGTTGGGTTCTTGGTGAAGGCCACTGTCCTGGTTTAGAGTTCACTGTCTTCTTGTCACACCCTCACATGGCTAGGGCAGGTAGAGAAAGGAGCCTTTCTCATGTCTTTCTATAAGGGCTCATCCTATTCTTGGGGACCCCAGCTAATCAGCTCTCAAAGGTCCCACTTCATGCCACCAATCACACTGGGGATTAGGGTTTCAACATATGGTAAGAAACAAACATTTATGCATTGTGATTGAATGTACCAATATAAAACTGAATAAACTGATTTTTAAATCGAATCTTCCCTAAAGATAAACTGAGAAACTTATGTTTAAAAAAGTTTTATTGTTTATAAAAATGCAGTTTAAGAATAGGAATACAAAGTTCAACATTTTCAAAAGAAGTTTGATAAAAGGATAATTTGTACTACAAGGCACATAAACTGAAAACTTTCTTCTATAGTACGTTTTTGGGTTTGTTAAAGCTGACTATGCATTTAATGCAGCCCATAATGAAACTTGTTCCCTTATAATTTACTAAAAAAATAAACAAAAAAGCATGTCTTTAGTTTCTGTTGTGATCTCCTTGAATGCTTTGCTAAGTAATTATTTCAGGCTTATACTTGCAAAAATTTGTTAGAAAATTAGAGCCACTTCATTTTTTAAACTATCTTCTTTTGTGTACATTTGCTTTGTCTGGTTTTCTCTTTTACAGATCTTTATAGCTCTGTCAGTTGAATTTGAAACATGTCATTCCCTCTTCCTCCCTTTGTTTCTTCTCTAACCGTCATTTGTTTTAAAACTGGGTCACTCTACTTTGATGTCATTTTTCTTCCATTCCCAAGGTAATTGATTCCAAAACAAAGAAGCTTCCTATGTTCAGCATTAGATGTGATTCACAAAATACAGTTTTTAAAATACTCACAAGTGAACGTATGAAGATATTAAACTGTACAGGTTCATAATTGGCTATATTTTTATGACCTGTAAAAACAACACAATTCTGCCAAAATTGTCCTCTGTTTTACTGTAGCAAAATGGGAAGACTCTCATAAGCCATTTGTGTGCAAAACTCTCAATTTTCTTCTTTCATTAAACCAGTAGGGGTTGTAGAATTGAAGAAGATTTCTCCATTGTCAAATGAATATAATGACATGGAGTCTGAGGTGACTTCAACCTTGGCCAAATTGCTGAGTCTGATTTCCTTCCATTATAAGTCTGTTTATAAGAGAAAAGGACGAAAGGTTTGGAGTAGATGGGTCAAAAAATGAGATTTTGAATCATTTTCTCCCACATAGGATATCTGTGATTCCAAGCAGTTTCTCAGTTTCTTTTAGTCTTAGATTTTCATTTTGAAAAATTTTTTCCTATTTTTCAAGGAAACTTTATGACAAAATATTTTAGATAAAATTCACATCATGGATTATTTATTCAACAATTTAAGCCTGATCTGATGATTATTTAATGTAAATTGTATATAGCTTTGGAATTTATTTACCATTTTACTTAATCCCCAAATATTCATATAATATGATTTGAATCTATAAGAGAAAGCATTCTTTTATTATAGATTTTAGGTTTGAATTTTTATTTTACGGGTAGGCTAAATCCTCAATAGACTTTAAAAGATAATTGAAAGATTATCAAGAGTCATCTACTAGTCATTGTACAAAATTAAAAATAATAGACCCTTCCTTCTCCATCTTTTTTCTCAATTTCAGATTAAAGAGACTCAGAGTGTAATACTTGTAAAGAAGAATGCCCATCTGTAACCAAATTTATATGCTCTATAAAGCAACCCAGCACCTTTGCTTTCATGTTTACAATGCAAATTTTGTAAGTAAAAACTAAAGACAAGAACAAAATAAATATTATGTTTCTCTTAGAAGAGCAAACAACATAGTTTAAATAAATAGAAGATTGTTTAACTCAAAATGTTAAGATGAATTTGAGATTAACTTTCACTGACTCCATTGCAAACAGTTTCAAGTGTATTTTACCTGTTTTTAAAAAGTAGGCTAGTAGACTATTTGTATTTATAGGTAAATATTTTATGCTACGTGATTTTTTTTTTCTTTTTATACTTATCAGTGCACTGTTTTACTCATTTGCTCATTTCTTTCTTAGGGAAAAAATGGACATGTGACTTTCACCTGCCAAGTCTCATCTAACCTTTTAAAATAAGCTTTTGTGAAGTACGACAGTGTATTTTGAGGTTGTTTCATTTACAGAATTCTGCAAGTTGTTTTTGGATAACAGAAATAGTGGCATAATTATCTTGTTTGATAGTAAAATTGAAACTGGTAAAATTCTAATTCCAACACACTATGAACATGGCTTACTATTATGTAAAAGATTTCATCTGACTTACAAAGACAGTGTATTTGATTTTATTTTGTTTCATGCTAACATAAAACAAAATAGACACATGTATTAATACTTCTCGTTTATTGCAAATATTCCTATTAGGGAAAATACAGAAAAATTATGTGTTTGAGACCTTGTGTGTGTAGTCGAGTGCTTGGATATATGTGTGTTTTAATCATGTAGTATTAAAAAGGTTAAGTAGATAAATGAGTGTGTTGTATTAATTATTTTATCATCCTGCTTTGGCTGGATGTCAACAACAGTGATGAATTATGCGATATTCACAAATTACTCAGTGTGCATTGCTGATTTTCCTTTGGTTGTAGAAAGAAGCAAACCTTTATATTAATTCAGACATGTAAAACATGGTATTTCTTTTGAATTCCATTGCGTATGAACTTGTTACTCTGAATTCCTGTTTTATCTTAGAGATAACTTTCACTTTTCTCTTTATTAATAGGGAATTTTCTTCATTAAATAGGCTTTTAGTAAGCCCCCTCTGTAAGTGAGAAGCTGTGACAGAACATATGAATATGTCAAAGATGAAAATATGTCTTTGACCTCAGGAAATTTATATTCAGAGGAAAAATAAGCCTGATGCACTAAAAATAACACTGAAAGGATTACTTACAATTAAATATTTTTAAGAGGATAAATAAAATGCTGAAGTAATTAGTATGTTTTCTCACTTTTGCTTTGGTTGAAACTCTTCTGCCCTATTTCTTTCCTCGTTTCCTTCTTTTCGTATTCAGGCTGGCATCCCCTCTCTCCTACTTCAGTATTATAAATTCCTTTGCTGCTTCTTTGTTTCTGCCCCCTAAGCACCTGTTCTCTCTTCTCCATTGTCACTAGACCATTTTTTAAAAAGATACATCTGCTTAAAAATACGGATGGCTCCCCATTTCTGTGACATTTAAGTCCAGGCTCCTGGCTGACCACCAGGGTCCCCGCGCCATTGGGGTGCACATTACCTGTCCCTTTTTGTAGATGCCCATTGCTATAACTGTTCCCTCATATAAAACATCCATTTTCTAACTGTATCCATTTTCTGTTCCTAGGCTTAGAACACTCCTGCCTGGAAAAATAATGTTTATCTTCAAAGATGTTAATGATATGCAACATAATTTCTATAGTTAACATAATTCCTATAGTTAAATTTTGTTAAAAGAGTACATCTTAAGTTAACTGTTCTTACCACATATGCAAACATTACAGAATAAAACAAACAAAAACAAACAAAGATAGATATGGGGCAGCACCTGTGGCTCAAAGGAGTAGGGCGCTGGCCCCATATGCCAGAGGTGGCGAGTTCAAACCCAGCCCTGGCCAAAAACTGCAAAAAAAAAAAAAAAAAAAGAGAGATGGATATGTTCATTCCTTTTTGGTGATGGACTCAGGGTATACCCATTTGTTTAACACCTATCAAATTGTATACATTAAATAATCGCAGAGTTTGTGTAATAATTATAACAATGAAGCTGTTATAAATAAATAAAAAGATAAATCAAATGTCCAAAAATGCCACTCCAATTTCGCTGATGGAATGTTAAACTTAAATTAGAATTCATAGTATCATTAAAGTGCCATTATGTATAACCACATTGTTATTACCTTTAAAATTTCTTACGTACATTTATGTTTTTCTCATCATTTGTGAGTTCCTAAAACTCAGAGGACAGTAAATTATTTATTATAAATTCTCTCATGCTTCACATAATACCTATCAGAGTTCTAAAAAGTCATATTAATTGTAACTAGTATTGAAGTGATTTATTGCTCAGAAATTTCTAATTTTTAAAACATGGTTTGGTCATTATCCGACTATTTCCATAGGTGACATTTGCCTTATGAGTCTTGTTTAAAGAATATTTACATTTTCTGTGATAATTAAATATGATATTTAAATTTGATAATTAAATTTAACTTCAAAAATGATACGATATGATAATTAAATTTAACTTCAAAACAGCCAGCTCAATAAAAACTAGGTCTCGTTTAAAGGCTTCTTTAAAAGTAATACTTAGTATCATTACTACCTATGTAATTTTCCCACTGCTACTGTGCTTCACGATACCACAGTGATGGCTGCAGTATTTTATACTGGCCTTGCACAGGGAGGGTACTTTAGATCTGATCTGAGTGTTTGATGCCACCTGAAGGTTTTAGTGCACTGATTTATCATGGTCATCCTTTCGTGTTTTCTCACAGTAGAACTGCAGTTTTTCCCTCTCCTACCCTTTGTTCTGTTGTATAGATTTTCTGCCTTAGATTTTCACAAATTCCCCATCTCTCTTAGGTCTCTGAATCTTTAAACTTCTGTTTCCTCTGCCTAGGAGCTCTTCCACCCTGCTGGACTTTTATGCGACTTTGAGGGCTCAGGTCAAACATCTACACATGCTGTACTCTAGAAAGCTTCGTCGTCCCTCCTTTTAAAATAGAAATCTGTATTTCTGGTGTTTGCTCCTTGAACACCCTTTATGTCTACTAAGGCATTAATTTGTTAAAACGGACCACCTGTAAATTTGGTTCTCTTACTGGCTTATGCATTCCTTGACCTTAGGAGTCTCTATTATAATTATTAGTAGTAATAAAAACAATAGCAGGAATCTTAGTAACGATAGTAGCAGCAGTAGCAAAATTAACGTACCAATGTTCATATTCATAGTTTGTTAGCAAACATATCATAAGGGGTTGTGCAATAATTATAACAAATAGCATGTCTGATTTTTGGATGGAAAAATGAATGAATCAGTGAACAATATATTACCTTTGATACTTGGTGGTAATTATTGCTCCATTTATTACTTCATGAGAGTTCTTAGGACCTGATCACCTCCCAAAATCCACATCTCCTAATACCATCCCCTTGGGGGTTAGGATTTCAACATACAGATTTAAAGGAGGCATAAATAAAAAGACCACTACTGGTGAGAAGTTCTATACAATTATATCAATTGTTTAGTTTTCTACAAATTACCACTGTGAAGAGACTGAACAGTTTGAAGGCCCACCACATTCTTAATATTGGTCTTTTGTAATCACACTCTCACACTCACTTTTCTCCTACTGACGGTTTCAACCTCTCAATACTTGAACCTCTGGTTTTCTCACCATTTCTAAAGTTTGGTAATTTTAAAAAAACTTTAAAAGAAGAATCATATAGCGTAAAATCTTTAAGTTTATCCCTGTTGGTATTGGAATATTATGGTAATTAATAAAGTAAAAATAACAGGAATAATCAATTAGTTTAATTTTGCATTCATAGATGTTATTCATTAAGGGCCTGATGTATTTGGATACTTCCTGTCTATGTCATAGAGGTAGGGACTATTATTTTTGCCTTAGTTCTTCTGTTTTCCTGCTGTCTTGTATGTCACAGGTAATATAATTAAAATGTAACAAATATTAGTCTACATTAATGAATTTTAGTAGTTAAAATTATACCACTTTGTATTCTGACTCTCATTAAAAGTAGTGCCTTTTGTATTTGATGACCATTACTCATGTAAATAAAATGTAAAGGAAATATTTTATATTGAGTTTCCATAGTTGGTCATCGTGCTGGTGTAATTTTACAGTCACTGGATAAAATTATGCACTTCCCTTCTCCCCCCACTTCTACACTATAGTTGCTACCTTCAATCAGTGATGAAAGTTCTTTCATTAAAATGAGATTATTAAAGCCTAAACTTTAATCTCTTTATTAAGAAAAAATACGTGGCTAAGCTGAAGCCTGTAAAAAGATCTTTCATCATTATTATCATCATTATTCTGGTTGTTTTAATTATCTATTAGGTATGTTTCAGTGGGGGACTTCTGTTTACAAAGAATGGAGAGTCTCTTAATCTAATTTCATGCTAAAAAAAAAAAGTTTCATAACAGGATGAATACATTCAGGAACCTGACTGGGAGAGGACAGCATAGGAAGTTTCCGAACTGGGCACACTCTGCTTTCCAGCCTCCCTGTCCTGAAACCTCTCCCTCTGCCTGTCTGTGGTGGTTGTCTTTCCTCTGGCTGGGTTCTGCTGCTTACCCTGGCCTCTAACATGCCTGTTCCAGCCCAGTCTCCATCTCCTGTCCATTTTACTACAGTTCTACTTCCAACTGGGCTACTAAGCTACAGGCTGATGGCCAACCACTGGATGGCTCTATAGTTGTCAAATGTTCACCCCTAGCCCACCTGTCAGGACTAGAGACCTGGGGTCCTAGTACCCAGCACCAGTGTGCCCTATCTGCTAGGTCTGGATGAGAAAAACTGCCTGGAGATGAGATTCTAGCCACACGAAAGCCTCTCCAGAGACTTGTATAATGAATAAAGGTTAGCTTCCATTGGTTTATTGCTATTTTCTTGAAAGTTATGTAACTTAATTTTTTTCCATCTAGGAGTAAATCTGTTATTCTGTGTATACAGTTTATTGTAGAAAATCATATATGGAAATTAATTTATTATACATTTTATGGAAATCATGTAAGAGCTTGAGATTTAATTGAGTGTACTTAGATTTATTTAAAGGAAACTATTAAGGAAGTTTTAATATTTCATTTGGAGAATAACCTCATTATAGGAATACATTGAAGATGTTTTCATATGACTGATGTGTGACAGGGGAGGAAATATTATTTAAAAGAGAGTAATATTTCTAATTAATTAGCATATTTACTATAAATGAGATAAAAAGTTAATGAAATTATAGAGGCTAAAGAAACATATAATATATATAGTGATGCTGAGATCTCAGAAAGTTTTCTATAACCATAAAATGTGGAGGAGAATCTCAGAACAGAATAGAAGAGGACTTTGGTGCCACAGAAAGAAAACAGAAGAAAGACATCTTAGCGGAGGCATTTGTCAGCCTGTGATTCAACATTTTATACACAGACAGCAGTGGAAGTGGGTCTGTTCATAAGCCACTTGCCCATTTTACATTCTGTGTGGAAGAGAATATGCAATCGGCAGAATTATATTCATACTGTGGACAGTTGTTCAAAACATATACTTTATATCTCACCTGATCAGGGCAAGTTTATCTTGTTTTTCTACATCATTTAATTTGTGTAGTACAATGCTTAGATTACATATGGTTTTGATTTTGAGGTGCTGTAGGGATCAGAAACATCAAGAGACATGAAGGGTACTTCAGGGTATCAGAAGGTAACAACATCAGAAACTTCAATTAGACATTTTGAAAGAATTTTAATCAGTGATGTTTGGGGTGGTGCTGAAATGTGAGTCCAAATAAAATGGGCAGTCACCATAAACAGAGCATGTGTGGGAGAGCAAACAGGTTTAATTGTGTTGAAACCCCCAGCGTGTCCTTCAGGACGCTTCCGGCTGAAACCCATGATCCTGTGTGTGTGTATTTCCTCCGACTGGTAGGCTTCACAGTGTTGTGAAGGCCACTTATGTTGTGCTGATTTTTTTTTTTCCAGATTGACGTGGATTGATTTTATCTATTATTTATACACAAAAATAAGTTTGTCATTTTTATCGTTTTGTGGACATATCTAAAATTGTATTATGTCTTTAGAAGGGTGGAAAGTTTTATATGAGAATTTACATTGTCTTTAGGATTGGGTATACCTGTGTGTGGGGTGTGTGTGTGTGTGTGTGTGTGTGTGTTTCTCTTCGGTTCTTTCTTGATAATCCCTGTGTCAGTTTGTGAGAACAATCAAAGGTAATTACCATATGCTGCTGAAGACTTACACTTTTTATCATTGATTTGCCCTTTGGGATTTTTCTTTGGTCTTTTTTTTTTTCCTTTATGAGACAGAGTCTCAAGCTGTCACCCTTTGTAGAGTGCTGTGGCATCACAGCTCACAGCCCAGCTCAAACTCTTGGGCTTAGGTGATTCTCTTGCCTCAGCCTCCTGAGTAGCTGGGACTACAGGTGCCCACCAGCACACCTGGCTGTTGTTTTTGTTGCAGTTGTCATTGTTGTTTAGCTGGCCCAGGCCGGGTCCAACCCTCCAGCCTTGATGTATGTGGCTGGAGCTATAACCACCGTGCTGCCCGTGCCGACCCATCCTTTTCTGTCTTCTGTACCCTACTCTTGTTCTAGGAAAGTGACTTGTACTTTAGCAAATTGAAATTAGTAAATGATGAGCCACATCAAGAAGTTTGAGTTTTTGTTCTCCTGATTTTCTGATGGATACTTTGTTCTCACCTAATGCCACCACCACCAGCAGCTCTCTATAGCCCAGTCCCACAATTGTTTCTCTTCCTGGTTTCTCATAGCCTCTTCTCTTCTTGGTCTTTTGGACCGAAGAGTGATATCAGCTTGTCTGCTGCTCTGCTTGGTTTCTGACCTCTCCCTTATGGCTCCCCTACACCTCACCCACAACTTTGTAATTAGTCCCTTTGTAAATAAGGTGTTATCTTAATTTGACTGTACCTTCTGTTTCCTGTTGGGACCATAGACAGATAAAGCATTCTGGACAATGACAGGACGGGGCATGCAATGAGAAAGGAGGGTGAGATTATTGCATAAGGTACTAGGGATGCAGTGCATTTATCTGGATGCTGACTGTGTGATTGAGACCCAGAATTGTCTGTTGACCTTGGTCTTAACTTTGGAGGCCAAATTGATGACGGTCTGCTCTACATCGTCTCCAGCCAGTCTGATAGTCTGTGTGATCAATAATTGTTTGACCACATATAAGGACTCTGTGTAAGAGTAATATTTGAAATAAATATTTCCTCATGTGTTATATATGTTAAAATTCTATAAAGTAATGTAGAACTGTAATTGCAAATGGCCATATACAATATACTGAATTATAATTCCTTTATTTTATGTATATAATAAATACCTTCCAAATAATTAGAAATTAATCAAATTAAAAATGGATACAAATATGAAGAAAGTACATCACCTAGATCACTTTAGAAGGAGCATTACATGTTTTATAATTAACATGTGTTAATAAAAGTTTAAATAATATAAAGCAAGAATAATAGATATTAGATTACATCGCAACTATAATTCAAAGGGAATTGTTTAATGTACTACTGTCTATAAAATCAACAAAATATAATAATTATATTTCAATGACATATGATAGCCCTTACATACTATAAGTTTTCAAAAAAAAGTTTTGCATCGGAATTCTTTACATCTTGTGAAAATGAATTAAAAACAGAGGGTCACATAGAGGACATTTTTACATACTGGTTTTTAGTCTTCAAACATCCCGTATTTGCCTTTTTGATGTTTGGCTGTATGATGGAAGTCCTTTTTGAGTATTTTTGTTTGTTTATTGCAGGAACAAGCTATTGCGTTGGCTTCCACTCAATACAAGAATTTTAGAACTAGAGGTTATACTTTGCAAGAAATAGAATCTCACAATTTAAGAATTACTGCAGTAGAAGTGTTTGAAATAAGTACTGTTAAGAAAGAAGACTATTTTTTAAACAGTCATGTAATTTTTTGTAAAAATTCATCCAAGGGAATTGTTATTCTCCACGTGATGAGTAATGTAGACTATAACTGCTTATTTTGGCCAGACAAGTTCTGTGAACATTTTCTCTCCCTACTGTTATCTGTCCCATCTGTCAGTCCAAACCCACTATAAAGAATTGAATAAAAAAAAAAAAAACGTTTTTCTCCCTTAGTTCATTAAGCTTCTCTCACTGACAATATTGAATTAGCCAGGCTGCATATATTTCTGAACATCCGTTTCACACTGAGCGTAAGTCCTATGCCCGAATTCCTTGGTCTGAGACTGTGTCTATATGCGCCTGACATCTAAAGCAACCCGTCTCCGTTTCTTGTCTGATTTCTTATGTTTCCCTTGTTGAGTTATTGTGTCACCTGCCCGTCCTCTCTATTGTATCCACTGTTGAAATCTTCCAGGGCTTGTGTTTCTGAAAGTCAACTACGTATATTTGAATGGTAAAACATGCTAATATATTTTCTTTTCTGTTTACAAGTGTATAACTTGTATGCATGAGATGGCAATCCCTGGTTTAAAAAGTGGCCAACCTGTCTATTTATTTTATCCAAGAGATCATATTCTGAAACAGGGGATACAGATTCAAAAGCCAGCAAACATCAATGCACTAACACCAGCAAAAACAATGACAGACAGGTAGAGATGTGAGGACGGGTGTTGTCGTGAACTGCTGTGCCCATCAGCTCCTTCCTACCCAAGCAGGCCCCAAACCCTGCAGCAGAGGCAACTGGAGTGTTGCTCAAAGTGTAGAATCCCAGGCCCCACCCAAGAATAACTAATTTGAAATCTGTCTTTTACAATTTTCCCAAGTGATAAACATGCAAGTTAAAGGCTAAGGAACAGGGCTTTACCTTCCCTTTTTCTTTATATCTTCCTATCTAGTGTTGTCAGATATGCTGGCTTATTTTTACATTCTAGATGGTTTTTAATGAGAAGATTCTTGATTTTAGAGATTTATTTTCTGATTCAATTTCTGTTATTCTTACCACTTTTGTTTTACGTTTTCTGGGAACCATAACATATATCACAAATATCTTTAGGTCCTGGGGCCAGTGTTTGCAGAGTCTGGGAACATGCCAAGTCAAAGAGTTGGGCATTTCTAGAAATAGTGACATCTAAACATATACAACTGTTGATAGTTAAAAAGAATGAACAAAAAAATGCACAGTATTTCCATCAGAGGATACATCAAGCCTTAGTAAGATTTTAATAAATGTTGCTAGTCTGTTTTATCTGTATTGCTGCTGTCCCCCAAATCCCCTTGTTTCTACTCAGTGACCCCTTTAAAACTTAAGTTGAAACTGTTGGTTCCTTCAATGGCTCTGTCTTACTCAGGAATGAAAAAGCTAGCAGCTTGTAAGCTTGTTGAATGCACCTCGCTCCAGTAATTTTTTCTTTTTTCAAAATTTATGTCCAACCTCCTTAGCAAGCTCATTGATTCTTCAGCTTGCTAGGCAGACTCTGCCTCGGGGTCCTGTCCCCAGGTGCGTGTGTGGCGTGCTTTCTCATGTAACTGCTGTGCATATCTCAAATGTCATTTTTACACTCAGGGCTACCCTGTTGAAATCCACAAATTAATAGGTGCCCAGTGCCACTTCAACGTCCCCGTGGTCAGGGCTCTTCTCCACAGCATCCACCACCATTATACGCCTGGGGCTTGTTTCATTTATCCCAGATCTTTTACCACTAGAATGTTAGTCCTGTGAAAGAACAAACTTTTTTGGTTTTTGTTCATATTGTATACCCAATCACTGTATACCCAATCTGAGTCCAATTTTTGGTGCATAAAAACAGGGTTTTAATAACTTATATCTTACCCTAAAATTTACTTGACATGACTAAATAACTTCTATATGGGCTTTCAGTTTGTTTGTTTTTAATGGTACACAGATGAAGATGATTTTATTATGTGATTATGTAGTCCACCTATAACTCATGCTGACAGACTTTTTTTTTTTTTTGGGGGGGGGCAGTTTTTGGCCAGGGCCGGGTTTGAACCTGCCACCCCCTACTACTTGAGCCACAGGCACCACAACATGCTGACAGACTTTTTTAAATGTTATAGATTCGATACACAGTCTATCTGTGGATTGTCTACTTCTTTGTCACCTTTGAAATTTTATACCGCTATTCTCTTCCAAATGTATCTATAACATAGTATCTTTAATCAAGGTCACATATAGCATATTTTTAAATGCACTTCTTTTAAATTGTAAGTGCTAACCACTAATTATCAACTCTATTCTAAACTAAATAAATGAGCTTTACTTTGTTACGTTGTTTGAACAAAATGCAATTTAAAGTAGGAAATATCATACAGTGTAATGAAAATGTACAGCTGGGTGACGCCTGTAGCTCAGTGAGTAGGGTGCCGGCCCCATATACCAAAGGTGGCAGGTTCAAACCCAGCCCTGGCCAAATGCAATAGCAACAACAAAAATAGCTACGCATTGTGGTGGATGCCTGTAGTCACAACTGCTGGGGAGGCTGAGGCAAAAGAATTGCCTAAGCCCAAGAGCTGGAGGTTGCTGTGAGCTGTGACGCTATGGCACTCTAATGTGGGCAATAAAGTGAGACTCTCTCTAAAAAAAGAAGAAAAAAAAAAAAGAGAGAAGAAAAAATGTACAGTTATCCTTTAAAAAATGTTTTTTGTTCCCGAATCAGAATGACAATACAAGTGGTTTTACATTTCACTGAGAATAATGATGTTGCTTTCAATTACTACTCAGCTATCATTCTGAGAAAGAGATTTGAAATTGTATGTTACTTTCCTCAGGTATACTAGTTACCCTCATAATTATCTGACATGGAAATAGATCCCTTTAGATAGAGTATCTTAAAAAACAATGCAAATCATCTTTGTAATTAACTATCAATGTTAGAGGAATATTTTTTAAGAGTTTTATTTTTTTCCTTTTTATAAAATGCAGTGAAAATATACACAGAAGCATTTTGAAAACTAATATTCATTTATATATTCTATATTAATTAGTACATTGGTTTTAGATACCTCTGTTTTTAGCACTTAAAAGAAGATTGTGAACAAATCAATGAATGAATTTATGTTAAACATATTTATCTGGGTATAGAATGGGTAATTGGGTAATTCCTTTAACCAAGTTCTGAAGAAATGCTCTGTGATCAGAAGAATCCCTTTATTAAAGCCTCAAAAAGACTCTTCGTCCCTACCTAAGACATGAAATATATATATTTCATGTGTATATATACATATATATATATACACATACATATATATATATATATATATATATATATATATATACATACACACACACACAATAAAATATTGCAGGTATGCTCCAAGATATTGAACTTGTATGTAACTATGTTATTATGTAATAGAAAATAATATTTTATACCTTTATTATGAATACTTGGTTGTGATTATCATTTATTAAGTAAATTTTAAAATATTTATATAAAATATTAATAATATATAAATGATAAAATTTCCCCCATCATTTTTGCATAGTGAGTAAAATATCAATGATTTGACATTATATATAGGCATTATAACTTTTTCATGACCTTTATAACTTGATTTCAAGTCCAAAGACATCAGTAGGTACAGGGATCAAAGGTAGATCATGTTTGGGAAAATCTTTCAATAAGGACAATAAATTGGGTCAAGATTTAAATGAGATTTGCTCAAGATCAGGCATAGGGTGAGAATGGCAGAGTGGCAGGAAGATATTCTGTCACCCGCCAACTATAGTTACAGGTTTTTCTTTTGTTTCTTCATTTTCTTCTTCCTCCTGAAAATATTAATGGAACACCTCTTCTTTCATAATATTGCCTCTTCACCCCCTCTCCATTCTCTAGTTAGGGATTCCTGTGACAGATGCTCTGAACACTGTGATCAGTACAGAAGTGGGCATAGCCTATAAACTCCTGTCCCCAAACCTACAGTCTTCTAATATTTGTGTCTGTGGATAATATTGCCATCCATTGCCCCAAGAGATGTGTTGGTGTCATCTTGGACACAACCCAACAATCCATTAGCAAATTTTGCAGATTTGACCCCTTAAAAAAAATCATCTTTCACTATCATCCACTTGGTTCCATTTCTAAAACATCCATCATAGTCCAACAGTAACCTCTAGTCACTTCTCTGGGAGGGGCATCATTTTTGAACTTCTGGGATTATTTATTATTAAACAGCTTTTTGTCTGCTTAAAGAATAAGCGAATGATCTTCCAGTGGCCTTTGGTGGAGGACGGCACCTCCACTAAATGTTCTTTCCCGTGAGGGTCTGTGTCCGCACTGCTTCTTTTCTACCTGAAGAGCCAGCAGCATCTTTCTCCGTGGGACTGACACTGGAGTCCAGGTTCCAAACTGCTGTCTTTATTTCAGTTCTTGATGTATATATATATTTTTAATTTTGGCTTCTCTACCTAGAATGTTCTTTCCTTCCTTTTATTTTTATGTTTTATTCTAAAGTATAATTCCCTCAAAGAAAGCATTTCCTCAAGAAAATTACTCTAAGTGCAGCAAGTGCCTCTTCTCTAAGTATTTTACATCAAAGTTTCTGATTTGTTTGTATTTTTTCCATAGATGCTACATATGTCTATGTTCCCCATGTCAACTCTCTGAGAGATAATCTGTTGCCCCCTTTTGCCACAGATCATATAGTGAATCTGGATGATATTCTTGGTGTGCTTGATTCTCGGTTTTGTGACCGGCTCTGTGGATTGCATATTGATAAACATCAGAACTTGAAAATCAAACTGTATTGATGGATGAAGACAAAATGTAAATGTCCATTGTCCATAATTTACACACCAAGAAATGTACACTTGAAATTAGGTTACAGAGAAATTGAATTGTTTGTAAAACATACAGACAAGAGAGAAAATAAATCTTCAATCAGATAGTTCAAAAAGTCTATGTTCAGGGAAAAAGATGAGGCTATCTAAGACAATTAATCCCTGGGCATTTTTGTGTTACCTAAAAGGTAAAGAATACAGTTAAACATTAAGCATATCTCTGATAGCTAAAGTGTTACTTATAATTTCAAGCATAACTCAAGAAATTGAGATCTTCCTGGATGAAAGTATTTAACGTGATTTTATGAATTTTAGTTATTGCACCACTTCTAAATGTGTTTTCAGAATGAATGAAGGTAATGTTTTGTTTTGAACTTTATAAAATCATGTGCTTTTTTTTTCAAGGATCTTAGATATGACATTACATACATACTGCAAGGTTGATGTTTAGATGTAATTAGCTCACATCTAAAGACTTAATTCTCAAAAAGGTAGATTACCTATGGAGATTTAAGAAAGTTCGAATTAAACACTTTGAGTTGGAAAAATATCCTGGGTATTTTAATCAAAATCAATGCATAATGAAAAAATATTGGTACATATTGGAGGCATAATGTTGACTTTTAAAAGAATTTTATGTTTCTGTGAACATTGATTCTCACCCCTAAAAAGGAATTATTTTATTACCATATATACTCAAGTATATACGGTACCTTACTCCACATATATTTATCATTTTTAGTCATACAATCATTTTACTAAAGTAAAATTATTGCTTTGCAATGTCTTTTGAGAAATGGGAAATCAAGCTGTGCCATATCTTATTTTTTAACTAGTAACTTGCACATTAGTTCTAAAATGAGAATTTGGCTTAATTTTTGATTTTTTTTTTTTTTTTTGAAGTTTTGCCGGGGGCCGGACTTGAATCCACCACCCTGGTATATGGGCCTGCACCCTACTCCTTGAGCCACAGGCTCCGCCCAATTTGGCTTAATTTTTAAGAAGGGGAACCACCAAATTGATCCTTCAATGCCCATGTGCTCCAGTTTAATCTTTTATTTGAGGCCACATAATGAATGACATTAATCATAGGGAAAATCACTCAGATATATGTAAATATATGTGTATATATAGTGTACATATATGTATACACACACACACAAAGGACTGCTTATAATAAAACTAAAGTGCTGGTGTAATTGATAATTAATTATGATAAATGTATAAATTTTCTAAAACTGTTTAAAGCCACATCTTCATATATTATCTATCTGAAGACAGCTGTCTTTACCTTGGAAAAATAAAAGAAAACATGAAGGGTGTATGTAAGAAGTGCATGTCTAAAACTACATATAGAAGAAAAATAAGTGAAGCTAAGTAAGTTTTTTAAAGGACCAAGGATAATAAGAACCTTTAAGAATATATGCATTTCTACAAGGAAGAAGATGATGAATACCTCTGAAAAAATTATTAAAGCAATTTCACAGAGTTAAAAAAAAAATCAGTGAATCAGACAATATTTAATATTAGAGAACCACCTATTACAGAAAAAATTGCATGTTAAGGTTTGCTTTTCAGCTTTCATAAAGTATCCTTCAGAGAACTGTGATTTTATTTATCCTTCCTTTATGTTTCTAAACTAGTCCAGTACTTGCCACACTGTGGAACTCATTAAGGGTTGGCTGTCGAATATTATACTTTCCCATCAGAAATTCTCAGATGTACC
Organism: Loris lydekkerianus; assembly: GCA_963574355.1. Classification (NCBI taxonomy): domain Eukaryota; kingdom Metazoa; phylum Chordata; class Mammalia; order Primates; family Lorisidae; genus Loris; species Loris lydekkerianus. The sequence goes on from CAUYPK010076265.1 coordinate 41,811, forward strand.
ATTTAAAATGAACAGAAAGAGACAAGTGAGAAGAAACTAATGAGGCCTCTATGTATCAAAGGGAATAAGAGCAGAACATCTGTTTGTGAGAAACAGAGAAGTCCTTAATTATCCAATGGGAGCATCCACAGAGAGTCTCCATTTCCCCTCACATTTTGTCTTTGTTTAACAGAAAACCTCTTAACTATTACTGTTAATTTTAGTCATTACATTAGATAATGTCAAAAGTCCTTATCAACATGGGTAGCCTTTCCAGGCTGTTCCAATTTTCTTTCTTTCTGAGTATATAAGATGTTGACTGTAGATGTTTTAATTCATTAAAATAAATTCCAAAGATCTTAATGTCAATTTCCTTTTTGTATTTTTACTGGATTCACTCTTTGAGATCTCTTAAAGTCACGAAGAGGATCATTAAAGTGCATTGAGACAGGCCTCACTTTTCATGGAGGCAGAGGATAATTAAAATGATAGTGCAAATTGAAACTGGGTGAAAAAGTCAACGAAAAAATTATGATTGTTGTCTCACCTTTACAATTTTTTAATCAAATTACTAAAACCTTTCTTTCATTGATAAAAATGTGTATAATGAAGAAATAGTAAACTAGTATCTACTTAGCATCCTGCAGTTTAGAACATTAGATGTATTAAGAATTAAAACATGTTCTTTCTTTGTATAATGGTTATCAAGAAGAGTTTAAACCATGCTTCTCTTCTGTATAATTTATTACATTATCATAAACAAGAATTCTTCTATGGCTTGTTCAATTGTCACCTTTTTCCTAAATTTAGAACATCTTTCAATATTTTATTCTTGTTCAATATGAAAAAAATATCCAAGAATTCCCCTTTAGTTTATGTTGTTTGGTGTCACTTTCTCTGGAACATCTTTATCTGTTTCATTACAACCAATTCCTTTGTTTACACTGGTATCTGCCTTAATTAAGTTCTTCTGGCTTCCTACGAAAAGGCTCTTCAACAGACTCCGTGTCAAAATTCCCAAGTCAGTTATTTCTTCCAATACTCCATTGCATTTGATTTGAGTTTCACTTGCAGTGCTAATCACTTTTACTTTCTTCCTTGAACTTTCACTTTTGTTAGTTCTTCCTACTTTAATTCTATATTTTTGTTAAAAGCCACTTGGATTTATCACTGGAAAACAGCAAAGAGGCAATGCAGCTACAAGCTTTGCCTTCTGTGAGAGAACCGAATACATGCACAGTGGCCAGTCGCCAGCAGACTATTAAATGGTATCAACGGTCACTGTATGATAAGCATTGGTTCTTTACATAGCATTCCATGTACGAAAGCAGTCTGTGCTTTATGCAGTTACTATCAGCATACTAAAGTAACAACATTTTAAAATGTGTATGAGAGGCTGTATTATTTCACTACACTGTGTGTGGTAACCAAGATTTATGCATTTTCGAAGCTGTCTAAAGTTGAGGATTACTGAGTTCTTATTATAGGCTATGGATACTGAACATTTTATTATGTGTGGACAGGTAAAATTATCTGTTTTTTTTTACAGTGAGATGTCAGTGCAACCTCTCATGGGTTTATTATTTTAGATAGTCTTTCTGTATTTTGTAATTGTATGTAGATTTCACTGGATAATCCTATTTATGTTACACCAACGGGGCTACATAATAAATACGTCCTGAGAGAACAGAAAAATAATACCATCTTATTGTTTCAGGCCTGCCAAGGCCGTAGTGTGCAAGGAAACTGCTGCTTTGCATGTCCAGAACTATTGTCAGTCTGAGACAAATCAGACAACTCCTTGTTCACTAGACCCTCTGTAATTCCTTAGTTGTAAACCAGATAAGCAAGGAAGCAGCTGATAACCAAGTGAAAATTTTGAATTGACAATGACAGATATAACTACAAATTGAACAAAACATTTATGGTGGATTTATAGTACCTATTTTCCCATATAGGAAACTCAATCCTACCTTCAGTTGAACCCTTGGTGATCTTAGTGGGACCAGGAACAAAAACATGTTCCCATTGAACAGGCCTCTTGGGAGGTAATATACCTAATACTTTGAAGCACATAATCTAAAGTAATAACATCCCAATATGAGAGCCACTGGCCATATATAAGCTATAGAGCACTTTATTGTGACTAGTCCAAATTAAGATCGAATTGCTTAGTTTTAATCTAAAAATCTCAATATTTTTTGCCTTGATCTTATGTTGAAATTGTGCTATTTTGATATATTGATTTAAATGTATTATCAAAATTAATTTCTACAACGATAATGCTTTGGTTCAAATCCTAAATTCACAGTTTACTTACTATATGACAATGGATCTTGTATTTTAACCTTTTTGTTCCTCAGTTCCCTTATCTGTTAAATGTAGAAAATGGTAGTTTAATTTAAATGAACTAACAGTAAGTGTTAAGTACTTAGTTTTGTGTCTGACGATTGAGCACTGCCTATTAGTTATTGTTGAGTTTGATCAATACAGGAAATGCACTGAACAAATTCTCTCTCGTAAACTTTTCTGTTTGTATTTTTTTATAATGGGCATCATTTGATTTTTCTAGATATAAGGCAGTATAATTGGATCAGATTACACTTTCTTTACATCAGCCAAATCAAGTCATGTTTTCCTAGGAATACACCCAGGACTGTTGACGAAGTGTTGAAACACAGCCCAATTTCATCACCAACTTGTTTATACTTCATTGTGAAAAAGTTTACAGACATTATTTTTGGTTTCCTTCTATGAATGGCTACTCTTATTAGGTTATATGAGTGCTGGTGTCTCTGTGAGCATGCATACAGCTTATAATTATTACTTTCATGATCAAAGGGTGGATTTTTGGACCAGGGCCAAATCAAGGAAAACCTTTTCTTTAGCCAACTGGAAATTATGAAAACATTTTGGTATCTAGTATCAAATATAATGTAGATGTTGCGTTTAATTTAATGTTAATTCACACATCAATATTAAATAGAATTTTATTAATGGAAATTAAGTTTTAATACAAATATTTGATTCTACACTTTCTATTGAAGTCCCAAGTATATTACATACGCTATATAAACGAAAATTGTTTAATTAACTGAACAACTTGACTTTTATATATATTTTTTTGAAATAAAGTTTAAGTGTAGGAAATGACTTGTAACAGTTGGATTAACTAGAATTCTGTGAATAAATTACCATAATTTCTTCTTTATGTTCTTACCTTTCTGTTATTTAAGCATCTTGTGAAAACATTTTTATATATATTATATAAATATTTATATTAAATACAATATTTTATATATTCCTATAATATATATACATATATATGTAATTTTGCATTTCCTCAACCTCAGTTATGAACTAATATCCATATTTTATCCTTGGGTCTTATTTAATATGCATTTTTTCTATAACTCGAAGGAAATATAATATAAAATGACTGTTTCCCCATAGGCTTCTAACGACATCACTCTGGTGTTTCTATATCCTTATTTTTTGCTTAATGTCAGGACTTCTAGTTATGAACATATATTATTTTACAGTTAACCATGGTGATCTTTCTTGTCAATGAGAACACAAGATTTTAACAGTTTTCATCTCCATTTTTATTTTTTAGTTAGAAATATTTTCATCTTGATGTTATTAGGATAGAAATACTAAAGATCCTCTCCTATCATAATTAATTTTACTTCCCATTACATGGTGTTTAATTAATCTATTAACACTTTATAATAATTCTCACCCAGAGCTTTCCTAAAGTCTGAGTAGACTTTATGAATTGAATTTGAATTATTTTGGCAGTAATAACTTTAAAGTATTGTAATAGCTTTGTTAAGCATGACCTCCCTGCCTGAATGTGTGCTGGCTGTAATTAATCAAGTCACACGTTACCAGGTGTGCATTTGCCATGCTCCCTAAATATGTTTCCATGAGTCTAATTCTCCAGTAGATGTTAACCTTTGCCACTCTTGATTTGTCTTCTATTGTTCATTTTATAGCACATTCTGTGGCTTAAGTATCCATTTAATGAACTAATAATGTTCCATTAAATAATAGAATACATTATTTATTCCAGTTGAAGTTACTACTTATGCCCAGAAAGATTTACTCTAAACTGTATCTGTAAATTCAAAATCATTATAATTAACAGATATGAGAGAAGTTATTATTGTGAAATATAGTATTTTCAAGGTTTGAAAGACCATTTTACCTTTTGTATCAATTTTCTCTTCATTGTTAATTACTTAAAAAAATGAAGGTCATTTAATGGCCACTAAAGAATAAAATAAATGACAGTCTCTGTTGTAACAGTTATCCAAATGATGAAGTATCATAATCAATCACAGGAAGAGACACTTTATCCCTAGACTCCTTGAGTGTAGGTAATGGGGGATTATTATTAGTAAAGGATGAAGGTTTCTAGTTTTAGCTGGTTTTCAAGTGCCAGAAGCAGTTTTGGCTGTATACTTCCATTCTCCTTTTTACATTAATCTGAATGTTATAATAGCTGTTCCACCACCTAATCCATCCTTCTATCTCATCTCTATTTCTATATTATGGACTACACTTGAGTCATGAAACTTTGATAATCTTGCTACTACTTTGGACTTTGTGTTTCTTTTTTATTACATTTCAGATTGATATAAGGGTACAAATAAATAGGTTACAGTGTTTATATTTGTTAGCTAGAGTTCAAATTGCAGTTGAGTCCTTCACCCAGGAGGTGTGCCGTGTACTCTTACATTGTGCCAGTTAGGTGGTGACACACCAAACTCCCTCCCTCCTCCCTTCTCCAACCTTCCTCTCCTTCCAACCCTCCCCCACCTCCCATTTGGATGTACTTGTGTTTTTCTTTCATGTGGGAGTATAGTTGTTCATCTGTTGGTTTCATATTAGTATTGAGTGCATTACATACTTTCTTTTCCATTCTTGTGATACTTAGAAGGATGTTCTCCAAATCCACCCAGAGAAGTACACTAGATGTAAAGTCTTCACTTTTTCATGGCTGAATAGTATACATATACCACATGGTATACATATACCACAGTTTATTTATATATTCATGGATTGATGAGCACTTGGTTGATTGTGTATCTTGGTGATTGCGAATTGAGCTGAGATAAACATTCTGATGGAAATGTACTTGTGGTTTTTTGTTTTTTATTTCTGGATAGATACCTAGTAATGATATTGCAGGATAGAATGGAAGGTCTACTTTTGGTTCTTTTAGAACTCTCCATAATTCTTCCCAAAGGGGCTGTACTAGTTTACATCCTGCTAACTATGTCAAAGTGTTCCCATCTCTCCACAACAAATGCAAATGTGGCTTTGGGACTTGGTGATATGTTCTGTTCTTTCTGGGGTTAAGTGATATCTCGAAGTCATTTTTATTTGCACTTCTCTGATATTTGTGGAAGATGAGCATTTTTGCATGTATTTGTAGGCAATTCACCTGTCTTCTTCAGAGAAAGTTCTGTTTATGTCTCTTGCCTAGTGACAAATGGCATTATTTGCTCTTTTGTTGTTGTTGTTTGTTTGAGTTTTCTGTATATTCTAGTTATTAGCCCTTTGTCAGATCTGTAACATGTAAACGTCTTTTCCCACTATGAAGGTTGTCTGTTTGCTTTTATTGTTGTATCCTTAGCTGTGCAGCTTTTTAGCTTGACTGAGTCCCTTTTATTTATTTTTTGTGTTTCTGTGATTCCCAATAAAGTCTTTCCTTGGGCCAATATTATCAAGAGTTTTCCCCATGCTTTCTTATAGAGATTTTATTATTTCATGTCTTAGATTTAAACCCTTGTCCTTCACAAGTCAGTTACGTTGTGGTTTTTTTTTTTTTTTTTTTTTTGTGTGTGTGTGTGTGTGTGTGTGTTCTTTTTGCTTTCTGTTGATCAGCAGCAGCTTAGGGAATTAAGTCATGTGTTATCAAAGTTTTCTTTCTTCCCTTCTTCTTCCATTCCTTCTTTTTTTCTTATCTTTAACTCTCCCTCCTTCCACTCATACTTTCATTGTTTTCCTCCCTTCCTTGACTTTTCAACATCAAAATGGACTGTGGTTTTGCCTCCAGAAGATGAGCCTAGACAGTTCGATAGAGAGAACAAAATACATATTTATTAGTTTTAATGTCTAATTTTTTTTTAATCTATGGCAGAAATCATACTTTTAAAGATTTTTGCATTGTAAGGCTGTGCTTCATAGAGAGGAAAAGATTGTACATTCCATATTTGATAAACAAAAGAAAAATCCCCAAAGAAATGTGTGCATAAAGTTTGATATAATATCAAGAAGAATCAAGGATTTGTGGAATATGGTCACTGAGAACCAGAAACTGTAATGAAACTGTAGGCATGTTGGTAGAGACAAAGAAAGAGAGACCACCCCTGCCAGGAACGATGTGTATAAGTGGGCACCAGGATTGAATCTCAAAGTCAGGTGGTTACCCAAACCCACATGATGCCATGTAGAAACAGGGAGAGGGGACAATTTTGATATGAATACAGGGACCTGAAAGTAACTAGATTTTCTTGGGTTTCCCTGTATTACATTTCTTGTTATCAGGCAGGAAAATATCTGACAAACTATTCAGTTTAGTAGTAAAAATTATCGTTATGTTTCTTACACCTGAGTCTAGTTCCACCGAATGCTGCCTTTTGGTTGGCTTTTCATTTTTCAAATGCCTTTATTAGGCCTTTTATTATTTAGGCCTCTATTAGTATCTGTGGCTTGTGACTTCTCCCGTAACCCTGCGGGTGTCCTCTGCTTTCCCCATGCAGGATCTGTCCTCACAGGTATGTAGTTACTTCTGGAGGAGTACACTTCTTTCAGGAGTCTCTGCCTCATTTCACCTGTCTTACTGTAACAAATAGATCTTTTTTGCTGGGATCTATTTTCCTAATCCCTCAGATTCTAATGAATTTGAATGTTATGTTGATATACTTCTTGTATCTTAACTGTTCCCCACACTATCCCCCAAGGAAAACTAAAGAAGATGGTGGTATTTGAGGACACACCATGTATGTATTATGTCATAGTGTCCATTTTCTAAGACATTGCAAAGAGAATAACAATTGTTAATTTATATGAGTCTATGGGATTTACTCTTTAGGAAGTGTTTTCACACACATTACCTAATTTTAATCTTAGAATTATGTAAATAAATACTACCTACCCATGACATCTTTTAGGTACCCATAAAATATAATATGCAGGGGTAGCATACCCAAAACCCATATAAATAATAGATAATAAATAAATGTTGATAGAAAAAGGAAAAGATGTATGCAAAATAAAGCAACACATAATCATTGCTAATTATGAAACAGAAAATATATCACATTTTCTTTGTGGCTTTCATTCTGTAGTTATCATTTCTTAGATACTGCATTTTAGCTTTGGAAATACAGCAATACATACTACAACAGGCACATGCATACCCTTTTGAGAGTCGAGGTAAATTCAAAATAACTAGCTGTTTTTCTACCCAAATGTGAACTTCATTTTCACTATTTACTAGCTTTCTGACTCTGGACAAGTCACTGAACATCTTTATACCTGTTTTCTCTTTAAGTATATGATGATAAAATCATTTAATTTAAGGTGTTGTAAAAATTAAACAGAATAATGTGAAGCACTTAGTAATAACTAAAAATTATAGGTCTTTTATTATTTTTATTATAGACCATCATTGTAGCCTAAGGCTTTCTCTTATTCCAACCTGTAATTCTGATTTGGTAGACGTGACACAGTGCTTGGACAAGCAAAATCAGCAACGTATCTGTGACTCACTAGCTAATATCCATATCCAAGCAGTCTGAAAACTGATTAATTTTAAGTATAACTTTTAAAATAATAAATGTAAACATTTTTTCAAAAAGTCACAATAGTTGATTTCCTTCTGATTTTTGAGATAACCAGAAAAACAAACGTGGAAGGAAACAAAATGCGTTTAGGCCCTTATCCAAAAAAATCAAATGAATACAATAAATAAAATTAACTTAAAATCATTTGTCTGACAATTATTTGTTCACTTTTTTTGTCTTCACTAAAAGCTACTACTCAACATCATATCCTTACCAATTTACAAAGTGCATTTACTAAACGTGTCTATCTTCCAGGGCTTCTGTCTATGTGCAAAGTTTGTAAAATACTTGTCTCTGAAGTTGGGCCTGATACGTGACGAGCTTTGGCCAAGGAAGAGTGAGCAGAGTGGACTGTGTCACCCTTGGCTGAAGCCCGTTGTACCATCCCAAGGCTGAGAGCAAGGGTGAGAGGGCCCCCTGCTGCCCTCAGCCAGAGATGAAGAAAGAGTGAACACACCCCCTTTTTGTATTAAAACATAGGGTTAAGGTAACTGCAGCAGAGACTTAATAATCCTAACTATATAGCAACATTAATTTAGATTAAAAATCATTTTTTACGTTTTTTTCTAGTTTTAAAATTGTTAAATTATAACATACTGCATACATTTCTACTAGAATCACTACCTATAATTCTCAGTTTAAAGGGGTTTTGAGAATTTAACAATTTATTCTTTAGTTCTTCAAGAATGAAAGATTCTATATATGGCATAGCTATATATGGTAAAGCTTTTTATTAAGTTTTGGGGACCACACAGAAAGCTATTAAGCATAGCAGTATGTTGCACAGAGGTAAATTGGACACTAAATACCATTTTTAGGCATTTCACTAACTGACAAATCATAGAGGTAAAGCAAACAATTGCAGGAAAGGAAAAGAAATGCAGGAACATTTTTCAAGTGTAACTATCTGTAAAGTGCTGTAATCAGTTGATGAGAAAAAAAAGGAGATAAAAAATCTTGAGAGGAAATATTCATCTATATTGATTTTCTAACTTTGCTCGTTATAAAATGGTAGAAAGATCACAATGGTATTTTTAATGAGTTTGAAAAGGACTTTCCGTGAATCAACTTGTCTTTGTTTTGGAATTAATTTATTTATGTATTTATGGAGAGAGGGAGAAAGAGAAAGAATGAGCAAAGGGGGAGAAAGAGAAAGGAAGGGAGGGAGGGAGGAAGGAAGGAAGGAGGCAGGAAGGAAGGAAGGAAGGGAGGGAAGGGGAGGAGAGGAGAGGAAGAGGGGAGAGGTGGGAAGGGGAAGAAGGGAAAGGGAGGGAGAGGGAGGGGAGAGGAAGGAAGGACTCATCATAATAGATGGTTCTATACTGCTTAAAGTTTGTTTCAACATGTATTACTTCTATGATTTAAAATATAAAATAAAAATAGGGCCAGAACCAATGGCTCAATCCCAGCTCCACAGGAGGCCAAAGTAGTAAGACCACTTGAGACCAGGAGTTCGAGACTAGTCTGGGGAATATAACAATACCTCATCTCTATTAAAAAAACAAACAACAAAAAAAACAAAACTGAATTTTTAAAAATTAGCTAGGCATGGTGGTGTGTACCTATAGTCCTACCTGTAGCTACTGAGGAGGCTGAGGTGGGAGGTTCACTTGAGTCTACGAGTTCCAGGTTGCAATGACCTATGATTGCACCACTGCACTCAAGCCTAGTCTACAAAGCAAGATCCCAATCAATCAATCAATCAAAATAAAAGTTACCAATGTGAACTATTTCTCAAACTCAGTGAATGATAGCCTATATGAGATTCAGAATAGTATTATCTAAAATAACTCAAGTCACAGAAATTAATTACTTTCAGTGTATAAAAGAATTAATGCTTTAACAGTATGAAACAGGAAAAGTACTATGATGAATCATAAATACTTATATACAACCTTGTTAATTTATCTACTACTGTATTTTTGGGGTAGATTATTTTTGCTTTGTTTTGCCTTTTTTCAATGAAGATTTATTTCTTCCTCCAGCAAAATGATTCTACAAAGGTAGAAATCAAGCTCTATCCTTTTCATTAATAAAGCTGCATATTAAGGAACACCACATATAATAGGTACACAAATACACAGTGAAATTACAGTCAAGCTAATTAACATCTTATTTTTTATTGTAATTCCCAATTAACAAGTAAACTTTTCTTCCATTTAACATCTTGATATCTGCAGAATTGTTTTCTCCTTTAATCTGTCTCCAACTAATGAAAGTAAATCAAACACCAAAAGACCTTTCCTAATTGAACTATTATAAAGCTAGCTTCCTGAACTATTCTACTAAAATGACCAACACATCTCTTAATATTTGAAACCATCACTGAGATCTATCCAAAAGAACAGTTTTCATAAAGGATTTTAAGAAAATAAAAGTCATATAAAACAAAATTGTCGTTTTCTTCATTCAAGTAACATTTCTTATGAAAACAGTGAAATATCACCAGAATCAAAACCTAAATTAGCATTCTTCCAAAAAAAAAAAATAATGTGATAACATTTAAAAAAAAATCAGTAAGACCCTTCCAAGGTAGTCATATACACATACATGAGATCATCTTCTTATTCCGCATATTACTATTTAATTTTTCTTTAAAGTCATTCTAAAAAAGATTTTAAATACATTTAAAGTCTGAATGTCTACTTAAGCATTTCACCTATAAAATCTATAAATAAACTAAAAAGAAACATTTTTAAATAAATATAAGCTTTCAAACTAGTTCTTTGAAAAATCTTTTTGCTAAATGAAGAAAAACAGTTTGCTGAAAATTTAGGTTAAAACCAAGAAAAAACATTCAAATGGTTGTGACTGATTTGTCAGCATTCTAAAATAACGTAGTGAATAATTTTGTTTTCTTCCTTCTCATATGTGTATCAAAAAGCCTAAAACACATTCTCAAATCATAAAATCAAAATTTCACTTTAAATTTAAAAATATAAGTAACAGCAATTCACTTACCAGCACCTGAGACATCATCTACGAACATATCCATTTGTTTTTTAAAGCACAAACTAAGAATATTATCAGAATAAAATACAGGCTATATAATAAGCTGTTCCACCTCCAAGATCTCTAAAGAGCTCACGAGAAATCTACTTTGCTATTCACAGAATAAAGTCCCCTATTCACAAATACTACCCCTGTTAATACTCTTTAGGTACAACAAATAAAAATATTTTTAAGTTCTCTTTTGATTACCACTGCATTGATATTTTTCTGCTTTCTCCATACTCTGTTTCAACACCTGCAAAGTTAACTACCAAGTGTATCTTTGGTATTGCTCCTTCCCTTCTCTTCCTCCATCTCCTCAGGTGATCAGACTCTGTACCCTTTTACCTGAAACATCAGTGAACAGAGTCCAACATTCAATAAAATGTGTACAACTAGTCAATTGCTCTGATAGGCAACTTTAAACCTAATGTGTTATCTTAACTTCAGAAATTAGTCATAACTTAAAAGATTAACTATGCTTATTGCACCTGTTACAATGAATGCATATCTATTCTTCTGTTAATGATAACTAACATTACAGGCTGGGGTTCATGCCTATAATTCCAGCACTTCAGGGGGATTGCCTGAGGTCAGGACTTTGAGCATACAATTAGCTATAATGACACCACTGTACACCAGCCTGGGCAACAGACCAAGATCCTGTGTCTTAAAAAAACAAAACAAAAAACAAACAAAAAAAGTAACTATTATTAAATTTTTCTGAACACTGACTTTATAAGAGCTGCTTATGAAAAAAGCTATTCCTATACCATCTCTAAAAGAAAAAACTTATAAGTGTGAGTACTTAGACTGGATAAACCTTACTTATAAGCAAACTAGGCTACTGTTTAAAATGTACCTTAAGATCTCTGTTAAAATGCCTCACCATCTGGATTTTTTCTCTTAGGAGAGAGGAACTGTATGTTTCTCTATTTCTCCTAAGTACAGTCATAATCTCTGGATGTTACACAGTTAAAAATAAATTTAAAAGTTCTGAAAGGTAGAGAAAAAAAGGTAGATCAGCCAGGTAGATTGGGTTCCTTACAATTTGCAGAACAATATGGCAGTGAATTCACTGCTTAGTATTTCGAACTAGGTACTGGAGAAACCCACACTCTTGCCTATATGTAGAGGAAATAAAGCTCCATGAAAAGCCTCACTTAGTCAGCAAATTCTAAGACCCTTATGATATGATATGATATTCTAAGACCCTTATGATATGATATGATATGATAACTCTATTCTGCCTGTGCTCTAGAAACGAACATCAAAGCCTGGATGGCAGCACAGACTCTACTAAATTTTTTAAGTATAATATTGAAACCAACTGCTCAGGAAAAAAGATTCCTTTCAAAATATTACTGCTCACTGACAATGCATCTGGTCACACATGAGCTCTGATGGAGATGTATATGGACCTTAATGTTGCTTTAGTGCCATACAATATCCATTCTGCAGCACAACAAGCAGTAATTTTGTATACAATTCTTAATACTTAAGAAATGTATTTCATAAGGCTATAGCTGCCCTAGATAGTGATTCTTCTAATGGAGCTGGGCAAAGTAAGTTGAAAACCTTCTAGAAAGGATTCATCATTCTAGATGCCATCAAGAATATTCAGGATTCACGGGAGGAAGTCACAATATCAACATTAACCAGAGTCTGGAAAAAGTTGATCCCAACACTCATGGATGACTTTGGGGAGGGAGGCAATTTGAAGACTTCAGTGGAGAAAGTAATTGCAGATGTGGTAATTGCAGATGTGGTGAAAACAGCAAGAGAAATGGTGTTAGAAGTAGAGCGTAGGCTGGGTGTGATGGCTCATGCCTGTAATCCTAGCCCTCTGGCAGGCTAAAGCGGGTGGACTGCCTGAGCTCAGAGGTTCAAAACCATCCTGAGTCGGAGTGAGCCAGAGTGAGACCCCGTCTCTACCAAAAAAAGCTGGGTATTGTGGAAGGTGCCTGCAATCCTAGCTACTTGGGAAGCTAAGGGCAAGAGAATCGTGAAAGGAAGAAAAGAAAAAATAAAAGAAAATTTACCAAAAAAAAACCCCCCAAAAAACAAAAAAACTCCTTCAAACTAAGATGATTGAAACCCAGTTGAAAGCAAAATTCAAAAAATAAAAAAAAGTGGAGCCTAAAGATGAGATTAAATTGCTGCATCATGATAAAAATGTGAACAGATAAGGGGTTCCTTCTTATAGATGAACAAAGAAGATGGCTTCTCATGATGAAAACTACTCCTGGTGCAGAAGCTATGAACATTGGTGAAATGACAACAAGGGATTTAGAACATTACATGTATTTAATTGATAAAGAAGTAGCAGATTTGATTCTACAATTTGAAAGCAGCTCTACTGTGAGTAAAATGCTATTAAACCATATCACAAGACACAGAGAAATTTTTGGTACAAGTAAATAAAGATTAAATTGATGAGGCAAATTTCACTGTCTCGTGTAAGTAACTGCCACAGCCACTCTAAACTTAAGCATACATTACCCTGATCAGTCAGCAGCCACTGACATCAAGGCAACATCCTCCACCAGCAAAAAGAATGTGAAAGATTTCTGAAGGCTCAGGTGATCATTAGTATTTTTTCAGCAATAAAGTATTTTTAATCGGGGTGTGTACATTTTTTTTTAGACTTAAAGTTATTACACATTTAATAGATTACATACAGCATAAATTTAACTTTTACATCACTAGGAGACCAAAATATTCATGTGACTCACTTTATTCCAATATTTGCTTTATTACCGTTGTCCAAAACTAAACCCAGAGTATCTCCAAGGTATACCTACAATTCAGGGTGTCCATAAAGTTCACGTGCAATGCACACTAACTTTCTGGACACCCTGTATGATCAAATATAGTTGGCCCTCCTTATCTCCAAGCTATAGATCTGCATATTCATCAATTGTGGATCAAAAATACTTGGGAAATTTGTGTTCTTCTTATTCTTGAAAAAAAGACAAAAAAAAAAAAAATACTTGGGAAAAAAAAAATATATAACAATAAAATACCACAATTATTTTAAAATATAGCGTAACTATTTACATGTCATTTACATTGAATTAGGCATTATAAGCTAGAGATGATTTAAGTAAATAAGAGGATGTATATACATGTAGTACGATGCTATTTTATAAAAGGGATCAAAGCAGCTACAAATTTTGGTTTCTATGGGGGTTCCTGGAAGCCCTATAGATACCTTAAATGCCAAAAGATAATTTATGTGTTCATACTTAGTAGTAAAACCACAATTAAAAGAATCACAATTTATCCAGGGAACAAATATTAACTAAGCATGATGATAAAAACTACTGTGCAATCTGGAAAAGCAAATGATACACATCTTCCCCTAAGAGCTCATAATCTAATGAGATCAGGGAGAGGCTAGATATAAGAAAACTAATATAGAGAGAAAAAAATAAGATAATTATAAATGATGTGTAAATATACAAGTATTCTTCACTTTTTTTTTTCTTCTCTAAATTACTAACAATTTTACTAGCTTGCAATAGAATTAAAAGTCTTGAAGATTGCTTTCTGGCAGAGGTGACTAGCATATTTACTGAAAAATAAATGTTCAGTGGTAAAGATTAATTGCTACTTTGGCAGATAACTACTGTAATGCTGAAACTCAAAAAGTATGACCTAATATATTTTGTTGTTAGAAAAGCAGAAAACATGTCAGACAATTGTTCCAGACTTCAATTCAGACTCTATGCCTACTCCACAGTGTACAAAGCACTTATCTCTCAGTCTAAATGTCACTATATTTTAAATGGATCTACTACCTATCAAACTTACTTAACAAGAATTCAAGTTCAGAGTCTCTGAGCAGCCATTGAAGGGGTAGGAACTTCGGGGGGGGGGGGGGTGTGTGTATGTGTATGTGTGCACACGCATGGGTGGGTGGGTGTGTGTGTGTGCGCGCGCGCACTAGTGTGTAGACAAGGAGGTGGGGGTAGCTGAGTTAGAGTCCCAACTCCTTGGACTCCATTTGCTATTCTCTTTCTTTCTCCCCCGCACCTATATGGTGGTAGTGGGCGTTTATATTTGAGTTTCTTTTCATTCATTTCCAAATCTCTTAAAATTTTTGGGTAGGGGGTAGTGGGAAAGGAAAGGGAAAGGGAGGAGAGTAGAAGCAGGAGGACATGGAGATGAAGAAGAGGATTAACCTGGAGTTAAGGAACAGAGCTCCGGAGGAGACAAACTTATAAAATGGATTGTATTCTAGAATCCAAATTAGCAAATAGTCTCAGCGCAGTGAAGTGGTCTACTCGAGTGGAAGAATTGGTTTTCTGACACCAAATCTAGTGGCCCTCTCACCGCTCAGCTTAGAGTCAAGGCGCCCCTCTGCCCCAGACTCTGTGACCCCAGGCAGGTGACAGAGTTAGTTCTTGATAATTGCCTGTGTGTCAATGGGGAAATTGAAGGCCTGAACGATACTGTCAAAGAACTAGAGTTTCTGAGTATGGCTAACGTGAAACTGAGTTCACCTCCCTGACTTCCCAGTTTAAATAAACTTCGAAAATTGGAGTTAAGTGACAATATCATTTCTGGAGGTTTAGAAATTCTTGCAGAGAAATGTCCAAATCTTACCTACCTCAATCTGAGTGGAAACAAAATCAAAGATCTCAGTACATTAGAAGCTCTGCAAAATCTTAAAAATTTGAAAAGTCTTGACTTGTTTAACTGTGAGATCACAAACCTGGAAGATTATAGAGAAAGTACTTTTGAACTGCTGCAGCAAATCACATACTTAGACGGATTTAATTAGGAGGATAACGAAGCACCAGACTCTGAAGAGGATGAGGAGGAGGATGGAGATGAAGATGAGGAAGAGGAAGAGGAAGAGGAAGATGAAGCTGGTCCACCGGAAGGATGTGAAGAAGAGGATGAAGATGACGCAGGCTCAGAATTGGGAGAGGGAGAAGAGGAAGTGGGCCTCTCATATTTAATGAAAGAAGAAATTCAGGATGAAGAAGATGATGATGACTATGTTGAAGAAGGAGAAGAAGAAGAAGAGGAAGAAGAAAGTCTTCGAGGGGAGAAGAGGAAACGAGATGCTGAAGATGATGGAGAGTGTCAGGGGCCGTGCCCGGGCCCGGCACGCCCCTGAGTAACAACATCGCGCTGAGAGGAAGTACATCCCCTGCGGCTTTAATGATAAACAAGTTTAAGGAAGTAACCCTAATTGGCCCGGAGGCCGCATGCTGCGCT
>CAUYPK010076267.1:0-20016 GCA_963574355.1 Loris lydekkerianus
GTGTGTCTAAGTCTTTGGTGGTTTTGTCTTTAAATTCGTTAAATTCTTGAGACAACTTTTGAATTTCTCCTCAAATTCCTAATTTCATTTTATTAATCTTGTCTGCAATCCAAATTCTGAATTCAATTTCTGACATCTCAGCCAGTTGTTTATGAATGGGATCTTCAATTACATCTTTCATATCTTTCCTTGGGGGGGTTGATCTATTCTATTTATTCATGTTACCAGAGTTTTTCTGCTGATTCCACCCCATGGTTGTTTTATTCCCTTTGATTTTTCCCCTGGGGCTTTGTTGAGGGCCCATACAGTGTTGTGGCCTGAGAAACTGGGGCCCTGTCTGGTGTGGTGGGGCTAGGTGGTTCTTTCTTGTTTTCAGCTGGTTTCTGTTTGACCCTAGTGAAACATTTACTCTGGGTTGAAGTCTCAGCTCTCTGAGTCAGCCCCACCCTGGAAGCTTCCTGGGTTTGTGAGTAACATCAGGCAAATCCTTTATTCACGGGTGGCCTCCTCTGGTTGCACAGGGAGACAGGGGGTGTGGCTTCAGAATATCCAGGAGTGAACCATTTTGCAGCTGCAGTTCAGGCACTGCCCACCCCCCTCAAGAGATCATCCAAAAAACCAGACTTCTGGGGGACAGGCCTCCAGATCTCAGAGTGAGGGCGGAGTTGAGTGTTGGGAGCCCAGAGCTGTAGGTAGCAAGCACACACAGTTCCACACAGTTTTATGCCACACCACTGCCAGAAGACAGCCACTGCTCTGTGTCCCAGGGAACCACCTCTCTGGAGCGATTCCCTCCCAGCCAACCATCCTCTTCTATCTCCCGTGCCCCAGAATCAACGCAGCTCAGGCACTATCCACACCCCATGAGAAATCACCCAAGAATCCAGACTCCTGGGGGACAGGCCCCCAGGATCAGAGTGAGAGTGGAGGGGAGTGCTGGGAGCTCAGAGTTGCAGGTAGAGAATATTTACAATTTTATACAGTTTTATGCCTGGCAGGAGAACGCCATGGGACCCTAGTAGGGGAGGTGGGTCCAGTTTTTAGAGGGTCTCTCCTGGGGAGTGTAGTGGGAGGACCTTTGAACTCTGCCTGTTTGTTTGTTGGGGAGTCCGCGCCATTCTCATGGAGGAGGGGACTCCCTTTCGCTTGCTGATGGATTTTGTACCTTTTGTTTGTGTCCTTGTGGTCGCAGCTCACCTCAGCAGGGTTGATGTGTGTTCTCCAAAGTTCTCTCTTGGTGCTGCTCAAATACACCAGGTTACTTGCTAAACTTTTGTCCTTTAATTCTCCTTCTGGACGGGAGCCTCTGTGGAAAGCTGGTTTCAGTCAGCCATCTTGTCTCCGCCCCCAATTTATTCTTATATAACCCAAACTACCTATTACATTAAAATTAAGTGACAAGATTATAATTAATTGACATTGTTTTTTGTTATTTTAAATGTTTTTGAAAATTTAATTCTGTTATATGTTTTCATAGGTATAGAATTATTTACCATTCTAGTGTTCATGTCCATCTAATGGTCAAAAAGAATTCTCATTTAGTAACATACAGATCTACATTTATCCCTTCTTAGCAGAAATATAAATTGTTAGCATTGTAAAACGTAACCACCACTCTTTACTTACATGAAGAAAAGTGACGAGATAGACCTTCAGTAGTACTGGTAAATAATATTATATTACGCAAGAATCTACTGCTTTCATGCAAAAGAAAAGATATAACAAGTTAATATTTTCTCTTACCTAAGAGAATATTTCAAATCCTTCTTGCACCCTGAAGCAGTGTCTATCTCCAATATCATCAGTCATAATATTCAGAAACCTATGTGCAATTCAAACATGGACACTTTTCTAAAGTGTGGCAAAATACAGACATTTAGACCTTTACCAGTGCTAAGGTTAAAATTGGGATAATATTTTATAATAAATTGTGTGTGTGTATGTGTGCATGTAATAGACAATGTCCCATAAAGTCTGAGACCTGAGCAAGGATCCTTTCTAGCTAGGTCTCAGGATGTTAGGAATTTAGATTTTTATTATGACTGCACTCTACGTTTAGTAATACATTTTATAAGTAGCTAGGCTAGACCAGGGTAGGAAATAAACCCTGAAATCTCAGTGGCTTAACCAAACAAATGTTAATTCCTTACTTACAAAATGTTGTGGACAAGATGAGTTAGGAATCGATCTCTCTTGTTGGGAGAAGACGAAGGCCCCAACTCCAGCTGAGAGAAAATTGACAGGCAATATAATAAGAAATTCTAAAGTCACTGAATAGATAATTTCTTAACCAAGAATAAAATGGTTACAATAAATGGTTTAAAATAAATTATTTTAAATTAAAAGATTTAACATTCTTTCACTTCTCTTTTCTTCCCCATTTTTGGTTGAATTGATACAGCTTTTATATTTAGAGTGTTGTTCCTAATTGCAAATGTTTGTTATGTTGGAGGTGACTGTTGATCACGCAAATAAATTTTAAGATTACACATGTTGGCAAGGTTGTGGAGAAATTAGAACTCTTGTAACACTAATGGTGAGCATGTACATTATTATAATAGCTATGAAAAACAATATGGAAATTCCTCATAAACTAACAATAGACCCACTATAGATGATCCAGTAAGCCCACTTCTGGGGATATAACCAAAATAATTAACATCAAGATCTCAAAGAGATTCTCATGTTCATTGTAGCTCTGTTTACAAAAACCAAGATGTGGAAACAACCTAAGTGCCCACTGACAGATGAATGGATAAAGAAAACATGGTGTATAAATACAATGGAATATTACTCAGCCTTTAAAAAGAAGAAAATTTTAGCATTTGGAATAACATGGATGAATCTAGAGGATATTGTGCTAATTGGAATATGCCAGTCACAGAAAGGCAAACACTGCATGATTCCACTTACATGAATTATCTAAAATACTCAAACTCACAGAAGGAGAGAATGTAACAATGGTTACCAGTGGGAGGAAAATAATTACGGAGTTGTTATTCAGTAGGTGTAAAGTTGCAATTATAGATGAAGAAGTTCTGAAGACCTGCTGTACAACCTAGTGCCTGTAGTTAACCATACGGTATTATACACTTCAAAACTGTGATCGTAGTGATGGTATTACAGGAGTTTGCTTACATCCAAACTCATCACCTTGTACATATTAAATGTGGGTAATTCTTTGTATATCTACTGAGGGCAACAAAGTGAGGCTCTGTCTAAAACAAAACAAAAAACTGCAAGAAATTAGACATCTAAATAAATGAAAGGTGTACTGTGTTAATGAATTAGAAGACTTAATTAAGAAAATGTTATTTCTCCCCAAACTAAACTGCGGGTTTAATGCAGTTCTTATCAAAATTCCAGTAATGTTTTCTGAAGTAAACATGAAGCTTTCCGTGAAGCTTATTCTAAATTTTATATGAAAATGAAGAGGAATCAGAATAGGTAATGGAATTTTGGAAAATAATAAAATTTGAGAGATCACTATATCTACTATATAGCTACAGTAATCAAGACAGTGTGAAGTCAGGTGCAGTGGCATTAGTCTTGGCTACTTAGGAGGCTGAGGCAGGAATATTTCTTGGGCCTAAATTTTCAAGTCCAGCCTGCAACATAGCAGACATCATCTTTATGAAAAAAGAAAAAAAGAGGAAAAAGAAAGAAAAAAAAGGACAAAGTGATATTGGCAGACACATAGATCAGTGAAACAGAATACAGACTCTAAAACTAGACAAACAAAAATTTTACAACTTATTTTTGACAAAGATGCAATAGTAAATCAGGGTAGAAAGGATATTTTATTTAAGAAATGGTGTTGCAATACTGTTTGACATCATATGAAAGAAAAAAAAACCTTTGACCTAAGATTTCTACCATATACAGAAATTAACACCAAATGAATCATAGATTTAAATGCAAAGCATAAAATTATAACTTTTGTAAGAAAAAGAAGAAAAAATTCTCAGGATGTAGGGCTAGATGAGAATTCTTAATATGGCAGATTACTTTGACTAGAAATGACGTAAAAAACCAGGAGCTATTTAAGAGAAAAGTCAGTAAATTGGTTTTTCAAAATGAAAAACCTCTGCTCTTTCCAATATCCTGTTAGGCAGATGAGAAGACAAACTATGGACTGCGAGAAAATATTTGCAAACCATAAATCTGAGAAAGAACTCCCGTCTAGAATATATAAAGAACTCTCAAAACCCAATAATGAAAACAAACAAAAGCAATTCAATTATAATAAAAAATAAAGACTAACAGACATTTCACCACCTGGATATTCAGATGGAAAATAAGCATATGAAAATATGTTCAACAACATTAGCCATCAGGAAAATGCAAATTAAAACTGCAATGATATATCACTGCAGGCCAGTTAGAAAAGCCAAAATAAAATATAGTGACAATAGTGAGGATGTAAAAAAAAATGGATCTGTCATACTTTCGTGGTGGGAATGAAAAACTATACAGTCACTCCAGAAAAAGGTTTGGCAGTTTCTTTAAAAAAACTAAATATGCGCTTACCTTATGACCTAGCAACTGTACTCCTGGGCACTTTTTCCTTTTCCTTTTTTTCCTAGAAAAAGAAAAACTTACTGCACAAAAAACTATTCACAGCTTTATTTATAATGGTCCAAATTTGTGAGCATCCAAATTCCCATCAATAGGTGAAAGTTAAACAAGTGTGGTACATCCATACCATGGAACACTACCCAGGAATAAAAAGAAATAAATTGGCCAGGCACCGTAGCTCACATCTGTAATCCTAACACGCTGGGAGACTGAGGCAGGTGGATTGCCTGAGCTCAGGAGTTCAAGACCAGCCTGAGCAAGAATGAGACCCCATCTCTACTAAAATTAGAAAAACTAGCTGGGTGTTGTGGCAGACACCTGTAGTCCCAGTTACTAGGGAAGCTGAGGGAAGACAATCACTTGAGCCCAAGAGCTTGAGATTGCTGAGATGACACTCTACCCAGGGCAAACCAGGGAGACTCTGTCTCAAAAAAAAAAAAAAGAAGAAGAAAAAAAAAAAGAAAGGGAAGGGAAGGGCAGGGCAGGGCAGGGCAGGGGAGGGCAGGGCAAACTATCAAATTCTGAATACATGGAGCAATGTGGATGGATCTCAAGCATTATGCTCAGTAAATAAAAGTCAGATCTTAAAATAGGATTCTATTTATATAACCTAATCCTGTAGCATTCTATTTATATAACATTCTTGGAATGACAAAATTATAGAAATGGAGAATACATTAGTGATGCTAGGGATTAGTGATACGGTAGGGTGTGTTTGTGAGTGTGACTTTAAAGGATTAGCATGAAAGATATCATGATGATGGAACAATTCTGTATCTTGATCATGTAGGTGATCAAGATTTGTACTTCAATTTGTATATGTGGCAAAATTGGATAATAACTACATACAAACAAAGGAATGCATGCAAAACTGTTGAAATCTTAAAAAGGTGTGTGAATTGGACCCATGTCTATTTCTTTATTTTGATATTATATTATAGTTACAGAAGACTTTACTATGGAGGAAACTAGATGATGTCTACGTAAGATTTCCATATATTATTTTTGCAACTTCTTGTGAATTTATGATTAATCCAAAATAAAAAGATTTTTAAAAGTAATCTTGGCAATAACAAGTACCTCGAGGATAGGTGCAGTGGCTCACGCCTGAAATGTCAGCACACCAGGAGGCTGAGGCAGGTGGATGGGATTGCGTGAGCTCAGGAGTTCAAGAACAGCCTGAGCTGCTGAGATCCTGTCTCTATAAAATAGCCTGGCGTTGCACGGGGCACCAGCTACTCAGGAGGCTGAGGCAAGAGAATCACTGGAGCCCAAGAGCTTGAGGTTGCTGTGAGCTATGATGCCATAGCATTCAACCCCAGAGCAACTGAGTGAGACTGTCTCAGACAAAACAAAACAAAACAAAGCAAAGCAAAACAACATTGAGACTGTCACTTTTGTCATAGTTTCTGGACTCTTCTGGACTCCATTCTCTTCATTGGGCAATTTGTTTATCCTTGTGTTAATATAACAGTATGTAATGTAGCTTTGTAATAAATTTTGATATCTGGTAAAGAAAGTTTTCAATTTCACTTTTAGAAAATTATCTTAACTATACTTGGTGCTATGTTATTCTATATAAATTTTATAAATTTATATAATAAATAATAAATTTTATTAAATTTTATCTATTAAATAATAACTTTTATAACCAATTTTCACCAATAATGCTACTTGGATTCTTGTTAGAAATAAGTTTCAAAATCAACATTCTTTGCAGTGTTGAATCTTCTGATCCATGAACATTTTGTATCTCACCATTTGTTGAAGTCTTTAAAAATTTCTTTCAGTGATGTTTCAGAGTTTTCAGTGTAGACATCGTGTACATCATTTATTAGATTTATTTGCATATTTGCTATTTTTGAAGCTATTCATTTGTAGAGTATATGTGGAAATACAATTGATTTTAGTATATTTTCCTTGTATTTGGTAACTTAGGATAATTTCACTCATTTCTGACATCTTTGTTTATGTATTCATTGAATTTTAATGTGCCCATTTATGCCATCTGTTAATAATGAATAATTCTAATCCTTGTACATTTTATATATTTGTCAAATGTGTTAATAGTTCTTATATTTTATGATACACCTAATCTTTTGTACAATGGCATACAGAAATAATGAGGGCAAACATCTTTTTTTAGTTGCAATCTTGGGGAGATTTTCATTGCCTGAATTTTCATTTTCACATAGAGAGTTGTATTTTTTTGTAGATTTATTTGGTCAAATTAAAGAAATTCTTTCTATTCCTAGTAATTTTCCTTTTTATTTAATTTATTTATTTACTTACTTATTTGTTTGTTTTTTAGAGACAGAATCTCATTTTATTGCCCTTGGTAGAGTGCTGTGGCATCACAGCTCACAGCAACCTCCAACTCTTGGGCTTAAGCGATTCTCTTAGCTCACCTCCCAAGTAGCTGGGACTACAGGTACCCGCCACAATGCCTGGCTATTTTTTGTCACAGTTGTCATTGTTGTTTAGCTGGCCTGAGCCAGGTTCAAACCCCCCAGCCTTGGTGTATGTGGCTGGCACCCTAAGCACTGTGCAATGGGCGCTGAGCCTATTTATTTATTTTTGAGACAGGGTCTCACTATGTCGCCCTCGGTAGAGTACTGTAGCATCACAGCTCACAGTAACCTCAAACTCTTGAGTTCAAGTGATTCTCTTGCCTCAGCCTCCAGAGTAGTGGGGACCACAGGCACCCCCACAACACCCAGCTAGTTTTTAAAGACTATGTCTTGCTCTGGCTCAGGTTGGTCTGGAATCTGTGAGCTCAGGCGATCTATCTGCCTGGGCCTCCCAAGTGCTGGAATTACAGGGTGAGCCACCGTGCCCGGCTATTTTTCCTTTTTAATTATCATGAGTTTTCATTTTTATGATAAATTTTCATGACCCTCTGATTTACTAGACTTTGAATTCTGACATTATTGGCCTTAACATATTTTAATTACAGTAAAATTTATTTGTTGAGCATCTCTAATGTACCAAAGCATATGCTAGTTACTGGAAATACAATGATGAACCATATTGTTTCTGAAGCAGAACTAAAAAATGAACACAAAAAATACCAAGAAAATTTAATTGATTATGATTATTAGAATAATTTTAAAGAAACAAATATGTACAACTAAATTTTTTTTTTTTTTTTTTCAGAGTTGGGATGCAGGTTTAGCGAAGATGTCTAGAGCATGGGCAAAAAAGTGCACATTTAAACATAACACCTGTTTAGATAAAGCATATGAATGCTATGCCAGTTTTGAATATGTTGGAGAAAATATTTGGTCAGGTGGATTAAATTCATTTTCACCAAAGTATGCCGTCACTGCTTGGTATGATGAATATAAATTTTATGACTTTAATAACCTATCATGTTCTGAAGTTTGTGGCCATTATACACAGGTAAATATTTGACATCTTATAGTTTAATTCTTATTTGTGCACATTTCAATTGCAGGACAAATGTTTTAGTATATTCTTCTGAGTTTCTTTAGAGTTGCTAGAAAACTCACTTTCATTTGGATGATTTTTTTATTGAGAACAGAATTTTGCATAGTGAGTTTGTTTTTTCTGTACTGCAAAACGTTTACTCAATCCTTACTTTATTCA
Source organism: Loris lydekkerianus (assembly GCA_963574355.1). Classification (NCBI taxonomy): domain Eukaryota; kingdom Metazoa; phylum Chordata; class Mammalia; order Primates; family Lorisidae; genus Loris; species Loris lydekkerianus. The sequence goes on from CAUYPK010076267.1 coordinate 8,188, forward strand.
CATTGTTTCCAACAAGAAACCTACTGCAACCCACTTACTTAATCCTTGTGTGTAGTGTGTCTTTTTTTCTTTGGCTGCTTTTAAATTTTATCTTTTATCATAGATCTTGACCAATTTTATAATAATTATGGTAGTTTTTTTCATATTTCTTTGCTGTTATTCACTAGACTTCTTAAAGCTGTGAATCCATAGTTAAATCAAATTTAGAAAAGTGTTGGCCATTGTTTCTTGAAACACTTCATCATCTTACTCTCTTATCTCTCATCCCAGAGTCTAGTTAGTTACTCACACAGGCGGCCACTTAAAGTTGTCTCGCAGTTGATGGGTGGTCGTCTCTTTTTTCTTGAAATTTTCTCTATTTAATTTCAGATAGTTTTATGACTATATTTTTAAGTTCACTAATATTTTCTTCTGTAATGTTTCCTATTAATCCTATTTAGTTTATTTTCAATCTTAGACCTTTAAAGTTTCATCATAATGGGGCACCCATAGCTCAGTGGTTAGGGTGCTGGCCACACGCACCGGGGCTAGTAGGTTTAAATCCTGCCAGGCCTGCTAAACAACAACAACAACAACAACAACAACAAAAACAAAAATAGCCAGGCTCTGTGGCGGGCGCCTGTAGTCCCAGCTATGAAACTGAGGCAAGAGAATCGCTTCAGCCCAAGAGTTTTAGGTTGCTGTGAGCTATGATGCCATATCACTCTACAGATGGTGACAAAGTCAGACTCTGTCTGAATTAAAAAAAAAAAAAAGTTTTCATCATGTGAAGTTTGTGTTTTTTAAATATTTTGAATGTATACATCCAGTATGTTTGATCTTTCATCCAGCCTTTCAAGCATATTGAACACAGTTATAATAATTATTTTAATGGCTTTCTGCTAATTTTAGCATCTGTGTTAGCTCTGTGTTAGTTTCAACTGATTGATTTTTCTCTTCATTATTAATCAAATGTTCTTCTTACCATGTTGGGTAAGTTTTATTATATTCCCAACATTGTAAATGTTGTCTTGTCGGGTGCTGGATTTATTTGTATACTTACAAATGTTCTTTATTTGTCTTCTGGGGGCAGAGTTAAAATACTTGAAATTGTCTTAATCCTTTTGGTTCCTACTTTTAAAATATGTTGGGTACAATGAAAGCAGTGTTTAGTCTAACTAATTATCATTCACTACTGAGGCAAGTTTTTTCTGCATTCTCTACTCAATGTCCTGAGAATTAGGGAGTTTTCCAGTTTGGATAGTTGGAGCAGTTCCTATTCCTGGCTTTGGCTAAGTCTCATTGGTGGTTCTTTTCCAGGCAGAGTAGTTTCTTCACATGGATGTTCTGATTAGTACTTTTCTGAATAAGTGATGAGAACCCTCTACAGATGTCTACACCACTGAGTGGGTGCCCCATTGTGATGAAACCCTCTACAGATCTCTACAGCTGTGCCATTGTAGAATTCTTACCTTTTCAGTACTTTGCCCCCAAAATCCTTCTTTCTTGGTCTCCTCAGACTCTCATTCCAGATCCTTTAGTTTCTTCAAGCTTCTAGTTTTCACCCCCTGAGCCATAATCTGGAAACTCTCTCAGACCAATGCACTGCAACAATTAGAAAGCTTGTATCTCCATCCTCCCATCCCCAATTCTCAGGGGCCTGATCTTTGTTGCCTAATGGCCAGTAACTTGAAACCATTATACTTATAATTTTCCCAGTTTGTTTCAGATATAAATGTCAGTGTGTCCCTGCTACTCCTTTTTGGTGAAAAGTGGAATTCACTTTTTAGCCAAATTTAATTGTAGACATGGTACAGAGCTTCTAGGAAGGCCTGCTTAAGCAATGAAAGAGCTCACTTTCTCCTCCAAACTTACCCACTTGCACAAGCTGAATTACTATATAGTGTCTTAAAGCAAGTCATTTTTATCAGAGGTTCAGTGAACAAAGAATAGAAGCTTCCCTATTCCTCTTCTGTTCAATCTTTTTTCTACAATAGGATGCTTTAAGTCTGGATACCCTCCTGGGCATCAAGATAGATATTGTGGGTAAAAAATATGCTTTGGCTGTTTCTGGAAATAGTAATAGAGAACGAATCAAGAATCAGATATCCTGATAACAAGTAGAATACAATATCTGCAATATCTACAATACTATGGCATAAAAGCTGAGTTCTATACCCTTTGTCTTCTCTTTTGTTGTGAGGAAAAAGAAAACTGTTCCCAAGTGTCCCTTCTCCCTTAACATTGCTGCATCAAAAATGGGAGCTTACTCTTCACTAGTGAGCTTACACATAAGCTTAAGTAATTAGGAATGGGTGCATTCTTCTTATTCGTTCAACAAATATATCTTGCTTGATGTTTTAAACAAAATAAGATAAAATTTTCTTGCATTTGCCACACACTGATATTTGTTTTAGAGTTACAGTCAATGTTTGCATTAATGTTACATCTAGTTACTTTAATAAAAGCTGTATATTTTATTTGCAGTTTTTGGCTGGTGCTGGGTTTGAACCTACCACCTCTGGCATATGGGGCCAGCGCCCTACTCCTTTGAGCCACAGGCACCACCCAGCTGTACATTTTAAAACTATATATAGTCAATATTTATTTTTACCATTCTCAAGGCCAAAAAAGATCTCAATTTTGTTACATTAAGCAAATAGAATGTCATAGTGGGGTTAAACATGATTTCTTGAACATATATAAACTTGACAGTGGTATAGTTCATTGATTTTTTTTTAAATATTCAAAAGGAAAGGAATCTTTTAAAAGTCCAGCTTAATCTCATTTTATTAAATGGTTAAACTAGCTCAAAATTGATCTCTCATTCTGCAAAGCCACATATGACTAGAAGCAAAGCTCATATCTTAATTCTTAGTTTTCTGTGCTTTGTTGCATCTTAAGCAATCAAAGAGCTATTAAAATTTACTTTTGTAAAATTATTGACTCTGGCTATATCAACACCCTGGTAAAAAGTGACTAATACATCATTTATGAAATAGGTTAATAAGTTTTGCTAACAGAGCTGTAAAATAAATGAGTTTAGAAAATTTAGTTCTGTGTCAAGATCTATTCTGTGTTAAATTCCCTTGAATTATTTTTCAGGTGAAATAAGTCAGCATTTTCCTCTTTATTCATTTGGAAAATGAAGAAAAATTTTATTCTTTCATTGTCACAAAGGACTAGGAATGTCCCTTACCTTTTTATCTCCCTTTCATGGCTAGTTTCCATAGGTGTCTTCTTCTTTTTGAATAACTGCTATTCTTGGCAAATAAATAAAAATAAGGACTCAGCATTTTCTTGGCAGACATTTTTTAAAATTAGTCAATATATATTTTAATTCTTATTTGTCTCTTATGAGACAAATCTCCTTGATGAAAGTAAGAATATGGTTAAAACCACAAAATTAAAAATATAATTTTTAATTATGTAAAATTTTTCTGAGAAAAATGAAACTGAGCTATTGTTTTCATTATAGGTGGATTATAATGCTGTTTGCATGAAATGCTTGAGGAGTAAATTTAAATATCTGAGGGGTGTGCAGAAAGAACCCAGCCAGTGCTAACACAATGAGAACAGACAATGGCTGGGCACTTTATGGATAGCCATCATATTTCATAAATCATCTAGGGGAAATTATGATTTGCCTATGTTTTCAATTATCCTTTTGATTTATGAGAATCATCAGTGAGGGAAAAACTAGTTAGGTAGCCCTCATAAAGGTAGCCTTCACAAAATAATCATTTTAAACTAAATAATAATGATTAGAAAAAAAATCACCAACAAATAATGCTGTACAATATTTTTTTTGATAGCATAACAAAGATTACACCTATTCCCACATCCATTGTTAACATAGAATGGTTATGTGTATTTTTAATTTAAAATCGCTTTTCTTATAGGTAGTTTGGGCCAAATCAGATAAAGTTGGTTGTGCAGCTGCATCTTGTCCTAACCTTGGACATCCTACAAGTACAATGTTTGTATGCAACTATGGACCTGCGTAAGTTGTTTTAAAATATTTTAAATTGAATTTAATGTTCAAAGTTGTTTCAAAACAGAATCTTAAATTAGAGACAAGTATATATATATATTTTTTGGCAAGTAAAATCTCCTTCTACAATGCTAAATAATGAAATAGTTAAAAATAGAAGACAGTAATAGAATATTACCTTATATAAAGAAGTCCTATAACTGCTGAAGATATTTAAACTTGAGAGTGAAAAAGATAGGGGTTGGAAGTAAAAAAAGAGATAACATAATATGCATTGCTACAATAATGTCTAAATACTGGAACACAAAATAGTTGGAAGATGCTTCTGTAATTTAATTTAATAAGGGTAATGAGAATGTGATTGAGAGTGATGATGAAAGAACAATATTTCAAGAAAAGAACAATAAAACTTTTATTTGCCTTTCTGATAATTGCAAATGTGACATAGCGTAATGGAGGACTCCAAAAATGGAATTCTAGATCTGTAATCCCTGAGGATCTGTATAAGAAAGAAAATAAAAACAATAACCCAACTCTTTAACAAAAATTTGAAAATAAAATTGTACTGAAGATGAAAAGAAAGATACCAAATATACAGAACTGGCAAAAAGGAGCTGAGATATACCAAAAATTACTCTGCAGAGATAGAAATGCATTGATCTCTCTCTGTATTTTCTTCCATTGTCTCTCAGAAGCAAAAAAGGATGACAAATGAATAGCCTTAAAGTTTGAGGCAGAGTACAAATTTTAGAAATTCCAGAGGAAATTCAGAACTGCTGACATATGGGTATTACCATCTTTTCTCTTAAGGAGACTAATCACTGAATTTGAAAGGAAAAGAGAAAAATAATTAACAGGGGCTTAAGGATCAAACTTTGATGCAAAAGCAATAAAGCCCCATGTTGCTTTGAATATGTCAGGTATGGAAATCCAAACAAATTATGTAGATTTACCAAGAACCAAATAGAACTTCACAATATCATTTCTAACAGTGTTGCCCAATGGAGAGAAAGAGCACCCAAACACTGTGTTTAAAAAAGGAAAGGCTTTATTTGAGCCAGTGGAGAGATATTGCAGAAGAATTCAAAATGGCTGGACTTACTAACTGGCTCAATCTTCTCCTTTTTATCCCCAGTCAAAAAGTTCCAGCCCATGGGTACCTTTCTCATTGGTCAGTATGAATCAAACTAGAAAAAATGGCTCTGGCTTTTACAGAACTGCAGGCTTTTACAGAAGTGGAAGCAAGCATTAGTTTTCAGGTCCCAGGAAGTTAAGTTTCTACAAATTCCTAAGACCTGAGTCACCATGGGGAAGACCTTGCAAGTGTATCCATGGGAGCTCCTTCAGAAGACCTCTGTTCTCTTAGACCTTACTTTTTCTGGGTATCCTCTTCAACAGCGTCAAAAATGTAAATTATCTAGGGATAAATCTGAAAGATTTACACAACAGATTTACTATGGGTCTTTTGGAAGTATAAGAGGATGTTGTTACATCACTCCTGGTCAAGTAATGGGAACTAAAATACCTTACAACCTGAAATAACAGCAAAAGGAAAACAGACAAAATATATAAAGCAACAGATTTCAAGACACATCATACAAGAAAGAGCTGTTTCTGTTTCTGAGAAATAGAAAACAAAAAAATTTAGCTCATAACTGGCCCAGCTTGCTACCTGGAGAGACTTTTCAGGCCATGACATCTTGAAGGCAGAGATTGATAAATGCTCTGAGTTGAAGAAATGGAACTAAGAGTGCCATAAAAACCCTTCAAGATATACAGTCCCTATAAAATGAGTGTATGTCAATTGTAACCTTAGGGCTATAGCTTAAATAAACTCTGAAATGTCAATTACAGATTTATCTGCATAGATGCAAACCTAGGAAGAAATATTGTCACTCTTCTACCCACCCAGGGAAGATCACAACATTGACTATTTCTTCTACCCCACTTTTGGAATGTTAATCTTATCTATGTCAATTTGCTGAGCACCAAATAAAACTTCACCAGAATACTACCAGTTACTTCTCTGCTTACCTCTCTCACCACTGCATTTTTCCTGTGCATTCTCTTTTACCTTTAAATGTGAAGTTGTCAACCTCCTATGTGAAAAGCCTATAACCATGTTGGCTCTATGAACAAATCTCAGTGACCTCTGTATGTCTTTTACAATCCTCTCCCTTCACCTAGTACTTGATCTTTTGAATTATTTCCTAGAAATGGTGGATTTCTGCAAGACAAAGGATCTGAATTTTGAGGGCCCCTGGGCAGACTTCACAGCTGTGTCACCTCCTCCCTCAACCTGCCCCAAGGCACATGGTCCATTCTTTAAAAGTTGGAGAGCTGGATTTTAGACAGCTTTGTCCATTTTCCCAACTGGATGTCTTTTTGTATTAAAACTTCCTCTGGATAACAAGTCCTCAACATGTATTTTGTGGGCTGTGCTTTTTCCAGAATTGTCTTTAAAATCTTGGCTTAAGAAACCTCAATTAAGTGTGACTCTCATTTTCACTCACTTTAACAATCAGAAGTTGAATTAAAATAACAATGCCATTTGTAACAACCTCAGAAATGTAAATTATCTAAGGATAAATCTGTCAGAAGAGGAGAAAGACCTATACACTGCAAACTACATAACATTCATGACATAATTGACAGACACAAATAGCTTTAGAGATATACTTTGTTCATGAATTAGAAGGCTCAGTATTGTTAAGATATCATTTTTGCTGAATTGATCTGTAGATTCAATACAGTTCCAATAAATATCCCAGGAGACCTTTTATTGTAGAAATTGATCAGCTGATCAGAAAATGTATGTAGAAATGCAAAGACTTAGACTTGTCAAAAGTATGAATTTCAAGGGCTAATTTTTAGGGTGGAAACCTCAGTAGGTGCTCTGTGAGGGGTGAAAAAAGAATTTCTGTATACCAAGATTAGGATATAAAGTGTAAGTTTATTTTATCTTTTAGAAGGAAAGAGGGAATGAGAGAGAAAAGAATGTGGAGAATGAGAGAGAAAAAAAGAGAGCAGGGAGCTGGCTTGGCATACCAAAGAGAAGAAAGAAAGAATGACCATAGTTAAAGTTAAGTTTAGCTGAATTTAAGGAGGCCAAAGAAAAAGGTAACTGCAGCCAAAATTCAAATGTATTGTGTATGTGAATGTTGTATCTGTTTTTCCTCCAGCAAGGTTGGAGAAAAAATTTTTATAGGTACTTCTAATCAAGAGGCCTGATGTCGATACCCCATTGTTCCCATGGGCACTCAGAAACCCTTGAGGCCATAGAAACAAATTCTGAAAGAGAGAAGTGATGAAATGTTGAAAGAAAGAATTTAGCAAGGGTGGAGCAAGATGGTAGACCAGAAGGATTGTTCAGGTGAGCTCTCCTAGAGGGACTGGGGAAAAAGAGAGAACCCAGCCAGCCATACCTCACACGAGGAGTCAACTCAGGGAGCACAAAGAGAAGGTGGTGAGCTGGATACAGCGTATAATCCAGAGTGGAAATCTGATGAATTAGGCAAATGATTGTGATTGGCTCAGATTGGCCAGCCTCCCACAGAGGCCCCAAACAAGAGGGAGCCTTTCTGGAGTTTTCAGTTGTTGGGGAAAGCTGTACATTGAGTGGCAAGCTTGGAAGAGTGGGCAGACTTATACAGGAGCCAGATTTGAGTGCTGGTTGGAGAGGATATGCCATAGGTTTGGTGGCTGAACAGGCAGCCATACTGAGAAGGTCTCAGGGGCCAGGGGACTGCCATTGTGAGAAGTTGTGAGAAAGTCTTAGCATGACCCTAAAGTATGGCTGTCTTAATTCCACCAGCATGGATTAGAACTCCACTCTTGGGACAGGCTGAGGGATACCTGCACCCCATTGGAACTGGAGTCAGGGGGCACTGTGATACCTGCCCCTCCAAAATTCTTGTGAGCTTTAAGATCCAAACCTGGCAGGGTTTGAATGCTGAGGAAACAATCAGGCAATCACTGAAAGCAGGTAAATTTGGGATAAGGACCATAGAGGTTGCAGACTGTGTTCTCTGTTGCCTAAAAAGAAAAAACAAAAAAACACTGCACCACCTGGTGTCTCAGCAACACATTGCAACATACTGTTATCAAGACCAAAGACTTCTGTTTAAAACAAAGGAGGCAATGAGAAGTAAAAAGGAGGACAAGGAGGTGAACAAGAAGAAACAATGCATGAGGAGGAACCAACAAAAACAATTTGGGCAACATGAAAAACCAAAACAGAGGGACTCCCCCAAGGGACCATGAGGCAGTTACTGCAGAAGACTCCACCTATAAAGAATTAATAAACTTGACAGGGAATTTAAAATATGCATGATAAAGACAATAAAAGGAATGGATGAGAAAATGGAAAGACAGAACTAAAAGTCAGATGAGAGATGTGTAGAATATAGAAAAGTTATGGGGGAGCTTAAGGAAAGGCAGGAGATGATCAGGGAATGTAAAGAGACAGTAGAAAGTATCAAAAATAGGTTAGACTATGGAGAAGAAAGAACCTCAGAGCTAGAGGATAAAGTTTTCATGTTAACCCAAGTAGTTCAAGAGGCAGAAAAGAAGAGAGAGAAAGCAGAATAGGCACGTAGAGAACTATGAGATTCCATGAAGTGTTCAAATATATGAATAATAGGGATTCCTGAAGGGGAAGAAGATTGTCCCAAAGGAATGGAAGCCATAATGGAAACCATCATAAAGGAAAACTTCCCAAGTTTTACTAAAGACCCTGACACACTCCTTTCAAATGGATATCAAATCCCAGATCATCTCAACTCAAACAGAGCCTCTCCAGGACACATTTTAATGAACCTGTCCAAAGTCAAGATGAATGAAAAAATTCTGCAAGCAGCCAGGAGTAAGTGCTAACTCACTTTCAGAGGCAGAGCCATTTAGGATGACAGCAGACTTTTCAACTGAAACCTTCCAAGCCAGGAGAGCATGGTCATCCACCTACAACATTTTTAAACAAAACAATTTTCAGCCCAGAATTCTGTATCCTGCTAAACTAAGCTTCAAAATTGATGGAGAAATCAAGTCTTTTGTGTATATAGAGCACTGAGGAAATTCACCACAAGACCAGCTCTGTAGGAAATATTTAGGCCTATTCTCAAAACTGACCATAATAATGGACCTCTAGCAAAGTAAACACCCAGAAGGTAAAGGTCAAAACATAGCTCCCACAATGGCATGAAGGATAAAACTACACAACAGACTTTCACAAACTAAGATGAATAGAACTCTACCACACTTATTAATTCTCTCAATAAATGTCAATTGATTCAATTCCCCACTGAAGAGGCACACATTGGTTGACAAAAGTTATCAAAACTGGTGAGATACAGCAAAAGCAGTTTTTTTGTTTGTTTGTTTGTTTTTGAGACAGAGTCTCTAGCTGTCTAGACAGAGTGCTATGGTGTCACAGCTCACAGCAACCTCAAACTGTTGGGGTTAAGCTATTCTCTTGCCTCAGCCTCCCAACTAGCTGTAGCCCACTACAACAATGTCTGGCTTTTTTTTTTTTTTTGCGGTTGTCATTGCTGTTTTAGCTGGCCCAGGCTGGGTTCAAACACACCACCCTTGGTGTACATGGCTGGTGCCCTGACGACTGAGCTACAGGCACTGCCCAGCAAAAGCAGTCTTAAGAGGGAAATTTATCGCATTAGATGCCTACAATTAAAAAACAGAGTGTACATCAACAAGCTCATGAACCATCTTATGAAATTCAAAAAAGAACAATCTAATCCCAGCAGAAGAAAAGAAATAACCAAAATTAAATCAGAGATGAATGAAATTGAAAACAAAGAATCATTCAGAAAATCAACAAAACAAAAAGTTGGTTTTTCAAAAAAAAATAAGTAAAATCAATAAACCTTTGGCCAGATTAACTAGAAATATAAAAGTAAAATCTGTGATAATCTCAATCTGAAATAATAAAGGAGAAATAACAAAAGATGCCACAGAGATGCAAGAGATCATCTCTGAGAACTACAAGAAACTCCATGCCCAGAAATTTAACAATGTGGAGGAAATGGATCAATACCTGGAATAATACCCTCTCCCTAGACTTAACCAAGAAGAAATAGATCTCTTGAACAGACTGATTTCAAGAACTGAGATGGAAAAAATAATAAAAAAAAATCTCCCAACAGAACACTGCCCTGGTCCAGATGGGTTCACACCAGAATTCTATCAAGCCTTCAAAGAAGAGCTTATTCCCATACTGCAGAAATTATTCCAAAAAATTGAGAAGGAAGAATCTTTCCCAACACATTCCCTGAAGCAAAAATCATGCTGATACCAAAACCCAACTAAAAAGGAGAATTTCAGACTAATTTCATGAACAAATATAATGCAAAATTCTCAATAACATCCTAGCCAATAGATTACATCTAAACATTAAAAAAAATCATTCATCAATACTAGGGAGGAGCAAGATGGCAGTCGAGTAACAGCTTCCTTGCAACTTGGCATGGTGAGTCTGGGGAGAGAAGACTCCAGGCATCTCTGGCTGGTGGGATTTTCCCAGAAACATCCCTTTGGGGACGCAGGGAATCAGCAAGAGACTTCTTGACCCCATGAGGAGGACAAAAGCAGTGGAGAACTGGCAAGTGTTTCTTCAGCCCAGAATTCTGTATCCTGCTAAACTAAGCTTCAAAATTGATGGAGAAATCAAGTCTTTTGTGTATATAGAGCACTGAAGAAATTCACCACAAGACCAACTCTGTAGGAAATATTTAGACCTATTCTCAAAACTGACCATAATAATGGACCTCTAGCAAAGTAAACACCCAGAAGGTAAAGGTCAAAACATAGCTCCCACAATGGCATGAAGGATAAAACTACACAACAGACTTTCACAAACTAAGATGAATCTGCTCCCAGATTCTTGAATCAGAACCTACTTAATCTGAGCAATATGATATCTGATAATACCATAATAACAAGGGACTTTAACACTCCTCTTACAGAGCTGGACAGATCCTCTAAACAGAAATTAAATGAAGATATGAGGGACTTAAATGAGATCCTAGAACAACTGTGCTTGATAGATGCATATAGAACACTTCATCCCAAAGCTAAAGAGTATACATATACATTCTTCTCATCACCTCATGGAACATTCTCCAAAATTGGTCATCTCCTAGGACACAAAACAAACCTCAACAGAATCAAAAGAATTGGAATTTTACCTTGTATCTTCTCAGACCACAAGGCACTAAAGGTAGAACTCAACTCCAACAAAAACATTCAACCCCACACAGAGGTCTGTAAATTAAACAACCTTCTGGTGAATGACAGTTGGACGCAGGAAGAAATAAAAGAGGAAATCATTAACTTCCTTGAGCATAACAATGAAGACACAAGCTACCAAAACTTGTGGGATACTGCAAAAGCAGTTTTGAGAGGAAAATTTATCACTTCAGATGCCTACATTTGAAAAACAGACAGCACATCAACAAACTTACAAGCCATTTTATGGAATTGGAAAAAGAAGAACAATCTCAGCCTAAACCCAGCAGAAGAAAAGAAATATTCAAAATTAAATCAGAGATCAATGAAATTGAAAACAAAAGAATCATTCAAAAAATTAATGAAACAAGGAGTTGTTTTTTTGAAAAAATAAATAAAATAGATAAACCATTGGCCAGACTAACGAGAAATAGAAAAGTAAAATCTCTATAACCTCAGCAGAAAGGATAAAGGGGAAATAACAACTGATCCCACAAAGATACAAGAGATCATCTCTGAATACTACCAGAAACTCTATGCCCAGAAATTTGACAATGTGAAGGAAATGGATCAATATTTGGAATCACACCCTCTCCCTAGACTTAGCCAGGAAGAAA
>CAUYPK010076270.1:0-20675 GCA_963574355.1 Loris lydekkerianus
GGCACCCTTCTACAGTGCTGGTGGGAATGCCCACTAATATGTTCCTTTTGGAAGGATGTTTGGAGAATACTTAGAGATGTAAAAATAGACCTGCCATTTGATCCTATAATTCCTTTACTAGGTATATACCCAGAAGACCAAAAATCACAATATAACAAAGCCAACTGTACCAGAATGTTTATTGCAGCCCAATTCATAATTGCTGGGTCATGGAAAAAACCCAAGTGCACATCGACCCACGAATGGACTAGCAAATTGTGGTACATGTATACCATGGAATACTATGCAGCCTTAAAGAAAGATGGAGACTTTACCTCTTTTATGCTTACATGGATGGAGATGGAACATATTCTTCTTAGCAAAGTATCTCAAGAATGGAAGAAAAAGTATCCAATATACTCAGCCCTACTATGAAGCTAATTTATAGCTTTCATATGAAGGCTATAACCCAAATATAGCACAAGAATATGGGGAAAGGGCCAAGGGAGGGGAAGGGAGGGCAGAGGTTACAGTGGAGGGAAGGTATTGGGTGAGGCCGTACCTATGGTGCATCTTAGAATGGGTACAGGTGAAACCTACTAAATGCAGAATACAAATGTCTACATACAGTAACTAAGAAAATGCCATGAAGGCTACAGTTGAACAGTTTGATGAGAATATTTCAGATTGTATGTGAAACCAGTGCATTGTACCCCTTGATTGCACAAATGTACACAGCTATGCTTTAAGAATTAAAAAAAAAAAGATTATAGTATTCATCAATGTTAAATGTCTTGATTTCGACAATTGTACTTGGTTATGTAAGAAACAGATACTGATTTTTAAGAGATTAATGAGCATGAGCTCTGCAACCCATGCTCAAGTGATCTCACCACCTGGTCCCCCCTCAAAACACTGTATATATATAACTTTGAGAGCTGTCCAGAAAGTATCCAGCCATGTACCATGAAAAGTGAAAGACATACATGGCTGAATACTTTGGGGACAGCTCTTGTGTATATACAAATACAGAGTGTTCCCAAAAGTCACAAACAAAATTGCCATACATAGGGAAAATGGAAGATTGTAACTAAATGTGCATTGGCCAAATATTCATCACAAAATTTCACAAAGAGGTGGCCCATGTGTAGAGACATATTTTGTAAAATATTTTGTAATGAATATTTTGTAAATAAAGATACATTTAGCTACAATTTCCCATTTTCTCTATGTATAGCAACTTTATGGGCAACTTTCTGGGACATTTTGTATTATATAGAAACAGAGAGAAATCGGGAAAGCAAGTGTGGTAAATATTTCCAAATAGATGAATCTAAGGTAAGTTCTTTATACTCTTCTTATGACTTTTCTATATGCTAAAGATTATTTCAAAGTAAAAAATTTTTTTAAATTATTTTAGTATAATTTTTTAGAAATTCAAATTGTGAAATTCTAATTTCTTACTGTCTTTATTTTTACCACATACAACACACACACAAAAATCATACACACATACAATCTACAAATTGTTGATTGTGAAATAGCTTTTTTTGCAATAGCAGACACAGTAAAAATCAGTTACCAGCTCATTCCTCTCATTCTACCAGAGCTATGAGAAAGTGTTTATTGTTTGGAAAAAAAATAGTTTTTAATATGCTAATTAACCTACTGTCAATAAGAATTCTTCCTGGGATTAGAAAGCACAATTGGAAAATACATTAGAGATTATATAACTACATCCTCGATTTTTTGTTTGTTTTTTTTTTTTTTAACTTAACAAGTCTTCAAAATGTTCAGTGACATAATTTTTCAAGTTCTAGTCAGAGCTTGACTTTATAAACAAACCTGTGGGATATCTTCACTTTATCACAAAATTCAATGAAAACACAAAATTGACTGAACCCACTGCATGAGTAAAGTGGACGTCGCCGATGTACATCACATTGACTCTGAAAAATACTTTACTGCAGCAAGCCAGCCTCCATTCTCCTCAGTTAGCATCCTGCCAGATTAATGCATCTTTATTATGCAAAATAATGAAAAAAATTCAATCATCTCTTACCTGCCCTGCAAATAAAGACTTTATTACACATAAAAATGGGAAGGTTTCTGCCTTCATATATTAGTATTCTTCTAGGGTGAGGGAATGGGTACGTGCTACAAACCAAATCCTTCTGTATCTATCTCAATCGCCTCTCCCAAATTATGACACACCAAACCAACCTTTTTTTAATAAGAACATTCAAAAATGACTTTATGAAAGTAAACAATAGCAGTTCATTTAAACAGAATCCTTTACATTTTAAATTCAAAATGGATTAGATGAAAACACTACTTTAATATGTATTACTCAATTTGCTAGCAAGCATATTATTCTCAATCCCAGATAGTGTTATGATTAGGAACACATCACTTGACTAAGCATCAACCAGTCAAAGCTGGCTGCCTCTCTGCTGCCAAAGAGGCCCACAGGCTATGTTTTCTTGTTTCTTGTGGGTGTAGATCATATGCATGATTTTTAGCTGCCTTTTTAATTTATGTCTGCAGTAATTTCTGCTTTGTCCATGTACTTGTCCCTAAAAGTTCCTTTACTCTTTCTAATATAATAGATCAAATCCACGATAGGTGTTTTAAAAAAAGAAAGAAAGAAAGAAAAGAAAAAAGACCCTAAATTTGCTGAAATGTGCCCAAAATAATATCACCAATGCACAGGGATGGAGATGTGAGTTGTAGCCCTGGATTTATCTCTGTGTGGCCTTTAGGTTCATAGTCACTTTGAACATTTATCACCTCTAACAGTAATGACAGATGTCCTACCCATACCAAACACCAAGTGTAACAGGGATTTGAAAGGTCTTAAATGACAAACAAAACTAATGATGAAAACAAATACAATGGATGGATGATGGATGATGGATATTAATAAACCCCATGAGTTTTCTGACACTGAGTAGAAATACTCTGTGATTCCTTTCAGGGTCCCAGCTATAGTTCCAGGCAATTAATTAGCTGCGTTTCTGAGGATCAAACATGTGACCTATAGATATGTAAGAAAGGATGTAAAACAGGCGCACACATTGGGCTAAAAAAACTGTAAAAAGATACTGTTTAATCTCCAAGCAGAAAATGTGTATGGGTAGATTTTTATAATTTCCAATAAAACTGGCCCATGACATTGATTGGCATTCTTTCTTATCAAGAGAATATTAAACACAAATTTGGAATTAAATTTATAGTCACTGTTTGGAACAAGCAGAGGGTAACTATGGAACTTCGTAACTATTTGTCATAAAAGATGGAAGGGTAAAAGCCAGCCAGAAAATGCTGAATGTTTAATCTAATAAATAAATTTCTATGGCAATGGAGATATCTGATACACCACAAGTAATCATAAATTATTGGTGATCTTTCCATTATATGTATGTTTTTTAAGATAACATGATGCTAAGTAAATCATACTCTGCCTGGGGCTACATAGCTTACCTCGAATTATTTCAGAATCATCTAAAATGACTCATTTTTCTATTAACATGAAGAATAGACTAAATGAGGTACTTAATAAATACTGCAGGTTTGTAAACAGATTCCTGCTCCCTAGAGAATGGAGGTCTTACTTCATTTGGTAATTCTACCCCTCGGTATTTTCAGACGAAGTCATTCTTAAACTACAGTTAGTAAAGAAAAGAAGAGAGTGAATTACACTGGAACAAAATGGCAAACGTCTTTAGAGTTAAGGGAATAATTTGAGATACATGAAAATAACCCCCCTGTCTAAATCAGGGCACAGTTCGTAACATCAAGAAACACAGAAACGGCACAACTTAGTACCGTTTACATGTAAGCAATAAAAGCAGTGATCCACAACAGGTATAAACACTTGGTTGAGATGCTCAACACTGTTAACATTTTCATCCAGTAAACAAAAATGAAGTAGTTCTCATTGCTCATGGTGTATACCACATGGTAGATGATCCTGCTGTTCAATTTATAGCCAAATTCACTAAACCACAGGTCCACATACAAGAGCTTGAAAGCGATTCACAAAGGTTGTATCAGAACTGACAGTCGTGAGACTTACCATGAAGACAAACTGAAAAGATTGCTGCTGAAGGAAATGGGAGTTCATCTGCTTTATAGTCTCATTCAAAATATAATGTACAAAACATTTAATTGGGATTTGTAATGATTGAGAGACTTAATTACACTTACATTAAACTTTTAATTTGTTACATGTTAAAATAAACACCATAGGCCATATTTGTTAGCCTCTTCAGTAGGAAATGAGATCATGATGTCAGCTCAATAAAATTCCAAGGCCCTAATGACAGTTCATTTCAGACCAAGCAGCGAAGCAAACATGTTAACAGTAAATGCCAGACCATTAAAAAGTGATGGAATTATGACCAGCCTTTTGCACCTTAGTTACCTATGGATTTTTACTCAGTGCCTCCATATCTCACCTGGACATCCGTAATGATCCAAGAGATAGGGTGTCAATAAGCTATCTATGGTGGGGCAAACACATAGGGTGTCACTCAACAATAGTTGCCCTGAACCCACTGGTTTACAAGCAAGTTGGTGAATTTTCCAAAATATCCTTAAAATGTAAATATAATAACACATTCTAAGTAGAGTTGCCCTCCATAGCTGTCTTTAAATATGACTAATTGTTAACAGCTTTACATGAACAGCTTTACATTCAACTGTGCTGTCTTTTTCTCTGATCACTTTGTCAACAAGGCCGCATGGTCTGTGATAGTCCCTTGGGGAAAAACAACACAAGCCAAATGGCAATCACCTGTATTTTGTGTTCGGTGGAGAGGCTCCCTGATCTTGACAGTCAGCTCTGAGGCTCCCTGATCTTGACAGTCAGCTCTCCGCTAGCAGAAGCAAGCTCAGCCGTTCTGTATGTACCTCCGGGGCCCTCTTATCTACTCAGCATGATATGGTGCTTCTCTAGGGCTATTTGGCTATGTGAAGATCCTAAGTATTTCTGCCAACCTCCTGGATGCAGAGGAGGTCAGAAAACGTACATTTGAGAAATGTTATTCATCTGGGTAAATTTTCAGCATAGAAGTATCCTTGAAATCTGTAATCATAACCCTTCTTATTCTGTGGGCTCTTAACATAAAGCCCAGGCTGGCAAACTGAAACAGAACACGTTTATCCTTCTCCTCCGCGGGAGCAAGCACACCTGAAGCTGCCCCACCACTCCACAGAATATTTTATTAGAAATCCCTTCATAGGGTTGTGCGCATTCCAGCTGACAATAATAGCACTGCCAGAACACACAGGAGCAGGGACCGCATGTGATAACCAAGAACGGTAAGGGAGAAAACAGGATCTGAAGGCTTTGTCCCAGAAACTCTAAGGGCCTGCTGGATCCCAATGCGCAGGATCCAGGAGGCAAATGACACGGCGTGGCTCTGCTCTCTTGAGGGACGCTTCCCTTCGAATGTCCTGGTAAACTGGTAACTGAACCAGAGTTAGAAGGAGTGGGACTTGCACATGGATCACAGAGCACATTCTCACCAATAACACAGAGGAAAATAGCTTACACCTAAAAGGCTCTCAGGATATTTACATCTAAATATCTTATACCTAAAACCTCTCAAATACAAAGTGGAAATGATATATTTAAGTCGTTTTCAAAAGTGAAAGCTCAAAAGCTTTAATTTCATTTCTAGCATTCAGAGCAAACTAATACTCCAGGCATGTATGAATGATTAGAGCTTATTGTCTAAGGCAGCGGTTCTCAACCTGTGGGCCGCGACCCCTTAGGACTGTATTAAAGGTTCGCAGCATTAGGAAGGTTGAGAACCACTAGTCTAAGGCAAGAAAACCAGCACACAGCATATACGGAGTGTCCAAAAGTTCATGTGCAAATAAAATAGTCACCTAACCAGAGCACTAAATTGCACCCCAAAAATAGCAAAGTTTTTTTTTTTTTTTTTTAATTATCTCTAGTGCTCAATAAAAGAAGTCAGCATAAACACCATTACACTGCACCTTCATCCACCTGGCTAATTTTAATGAAGACTAAAAATCTCAAGTGATCACTCTCACTCTTCTTTTACACAGAACTTTTGACCATGAACCATGGTGATCACTTCCAAATTACAACCCCAACGGTATGTGTCACCTTTGGGCAGACTCTCACTTACATGTGCACAGCAGAGGTATTCTTATCTACTTCCCTTAATTTAGTCATTTTTCTCCACACCCTAATTCAAAACCTTTTCCTCTCTTACCATGAAATTTCAACTGTCACAGTTTGAAGCACAAGCAAAACACAGAACTAAAAAGCACATGGCATAAAATTAATCAATTCTTCCTCTTGATTGCTTCACTGGCGCATTTCAGACAAAAAGGAAACTGGGGATAAAAAGTGACATTTTGGTGAAAGAGTCGCTTAAATTTGCAAAAACTAAATTTATGCATTCACCCACCCTATTTTGGTGTGTATTTTTTTTTGTTAAACAGTATGAGGTTTTATATTTAACAAATTAAAAAGCTGTAGCTTAAGTAAGGGGATAAAAATCCAAGGTAACAATTACCTTTCCCACAAACCTCACACTGGACTGGAGACGTTTAAGGAAAAGCAACCAGATCTAACTCGTCCGTACATCCACAGCAAACTAGCACCTAGTACACTGTGAGGCTTCAATAAATACGGGATGAAGAGGAACACGGAAAGGGACCAGAATATCTAATAATCTCACTAATGTTCAAGAGTTAAACAAAACGATCAGTGAAGTCTCAGAGGTGAAATCTTTCTCCCTTTCTCAATGCTGCCCTGAATTCAGACTTCACAATATATGCTGAACGCAGGATGTTTTTTTTTAATTCATTGCCATTTTTTTTTCTATTTAAACTGATATAAAGTTGCTGACACTAGAAACCTTGTAGTTAGCCGTGACGTTTCTCTCGACCCTTCGATCCTAAAATCCTAATAATACTATCTTTCAAATATTTCTTAAACGGCTTCTTTTCCCTGGATCACCGCTAGCAGGGCCCTAATTCAGGCACCACCTGCTCTCACTTAGAAGACACAAAGCTTTCTATCTGGTCTCTGTGCCTGCAGTCATTCCCTCCCCCCAGGTCCTCCCATCACACTTCTCCAGAGTGAGCTGTGAAAAGCTCTACAATCATCTCATTGCTCCCCTTGAAACTTTTCTATGTGTCTAGCACAGGGTTCTTCACAGGCACTGTGCATTTCCTGTGCTTCTCCCCTCCAGGATCTTAGGTCCTGCCAACTCCCTCTCCCTCATCCCTCCACACTCCCTGCCCTGGACCTCCCCCTCAGCAGCTCCGGGCATTCCTCCCACTGTCCCACAGTCCCATGCTCCAGCGTGCTTTTGCTGCAATATCTGAGGATGTGCCATCTCCCCTCCTCAAACTTAGGGGCAAACCCTGCTCATACTTCAAGAGTCAGCTTACTTCCCTAGAAAATCTGTTCTATTCTTTCCAACCTCCTCTCCTATTTCTGGGGCTTGAGTAAATTCCATTACTTATTCAACCAACAAATATTTATTGACTGCTTACTGTTTGCTCAGCACTGGCATATATTAGGCACTCAAATGCATGTCAAACAACTGACTGCAGATACAGCAGTGAGTTCAAAACAACACAAAGTTCCTGCTTTCACAAAAGTGAGGATTCTTCTTGCAAGACTATAAGAAGTATGGCTCTGTAAATGACTTAGCACTTGTAGTCATTTTTTTGGACATGTCTGCTTCCCAGAGAATAACAACTATGAATTCCTTTGGACAGGATTTCGTATTCTTCCTTTTTAGATCCTTAGTACCTAGCATGGTAGTTTTCATACAGTAAGTACTCAGTAAAACATCTGTCCAAAGAGTGAAAGAAACTATTTCACATTTAGGCTTATAACCTCTAGAACATTCAAGTAAATAATGCCTTAAGTAAGTAAATTGAGACTTACTTTAAAGTTTAGATTTTTTAAAAAGTGAAAATACCACATAGTTCTGTGGTGATAACAAGAAATACCTAACATTACACCAATGAAACTTAATAACACAATAAAGAGTAAATATTTTAAAAGAAATAATATATAAATGCAAAGTAAAAAAAAAAACTTTACTCTTTCATTTTTAATAAGAATGGAATGACACAGCAAATATTACCTTACATGTACAAGTTGTTAAAAATAAGCAAAATATCAACTTCTTTTAACTTTCTAGGTTTCCTGGCCCTGTCCTTCTAATTAGTCTTCATTCTTTACAGTGTTTTCCTACTCCTAGAAGCATACTTCCCCCCCCCCCCAACCCCCCAGTTGAGACAACTCTCTAGCTTGGACCAGCCCTGGAAGCATACTTTAACATGAATTTCATTTAATATTTTCATGCATGTAAACGACCTCTTCCTAAGCCTCTGGACGGAATCGCTTGATTACAATACTGGCACCAGTCAGTGCCGGGCGAGGGATGAGGCTGGTGCACCCTTCTACATGCTACAGTGGGATCAACAGCTTCCTGGCTAAAGCAATTCTTCCAATGGGGGAAGTTTTAATATGACCCTATTTTAAAACTACAACAGGGCCATCATGACACTGCCTTTCAAAGAGCTTCAGTAAAGCTAACTGTTCCCACAACAGTGGGAAGAAAAGCCTGGACTTCCATCTAGGGAGAAGGCAATCTAAATGTCTGCTGTTAGTGAGCAGAAAAGATGGGGGTCGTTTTATTTCCCAGTGCCAACATCACATCAGCTCTTCTTCCTACCCCCAGTTCTCCTGAAAGACAGTTTTTTAATTCCTTCAAATGTGTGAAAACCAACCTTTTCTTTCCTGCAGGCTGCAACACTGGGTTCTAAATAAAGAGGAATGAACCAGAGTCTGGCCCCCACTTACAGAGTCACACATATTGGATTTAATAAAGGCAGCAACGGGGGCGTAGCACTCACAGCAAAGCAATGCTAATGTTCTCGGAGTGACTCTCACATGAATTGTGGGTTCTCCAGCTGGGAATGAAAAGACTAAGGAACCACAGCAAGCTTGAAGTCCCTTTCCACACCACGTAGCTCGGTTTCAGAGGATGGTGAGCCGCACCACCTGGAAACCTAGAGCCCGCGGGAATACACAAGTGGACAACAGGCAAAAGAACCCAATACACCAAGCACTGATGACAGGTGACAGAATTATAACACGACCTATTTTCATAATCATTTTTATATTTTCTAAATTTCCTATAATATCCTTGTCTTCTTTTAATAATTAAGGGGAAAATTCAGTGAAATACATTCAACCATTAAAAGGTGACCATACAAAAACATACTTATTACTACAGAAACCCTTACCACATAGCCTAAACATTTTGATGTGAAGATTATAAAAATTATACTGAAGAGTGTATACTATTATGTGTTTGAGGAAATACATTTGCACACATAAAAATACAACTTAGTAGAAAGTAAAAAGAAATAAAAAAAATACGAACAAGAATGTTAATAGCAATTATCTCTGTATACTGGTATTTTGAGAGATTTTAATATTTTTTGTATTCATTTTCTCATCTTTATCCAATGAATACATATGTCTTCTATAATAACAAATAATTAATAATAAAGGAATAAATTTGGCAAATAAATTGGGAATTATCCAGTACCTAAATGGCCCTAAGTAGCCACATTGCTATTATCCAGTATCTACATTGCGTAAGTGGCTACAACACCACTCAGAGGTCGGAGAACACTCACAGCATGAAGGAACCCTCTCAGTCAGCTAACATCCCCTGTCAAAATTCTATTTTCATCCCCTAAGTGCTTTGAGGATTCTGTTTGGTCAATATTATGATAGATGCTGAAATTCAGGAGTTCTGAGTGCTGTAATTTGCCCTCTATACCACACAACCCCAGAATCAGTAAGGAAGAGAGCAAAAAAACAGAATGTACAACTCCAGCTTCTTACGCTTAACCAGCTCAACCAAAAACGAAGGCAGACAACAGAGCAAAAATGCTACAGGGATGCTATTCCAACCACTCCACACTGCAAAATAATTCAGCTACTGCTGGGTAACAAACCTTTTACACTGCCACATTTTTCTTATGTGCAAGAAAACTCTCCTCTTTCTATGTTGGGGGTGGGGAAGTGGCATTTAATGAATTTTTCCAGTTTTTAATCTTTTTCGTCTCCATGGACTAAGAGAACAAAACAATATGTCCAAATTCAGGGAAGAAAGGTAGAAAGAAAAGAAGGCATCAAGAATAAGACGCAAAAGTTCAGAAGCTAGGGGACGGGGACAACCATGAATTCTTCTGCTCTCTGAAAACTAAGAATTTACCCTCTCACCTTCCTCAAACCTTCTCCATGCTCAGCCTTCAGATTGGGAAGCTTTAACATGCATGAAAATGACCCTTCAGCCAACCCAGTGGCCTCACATTTCCTTAACTTCCTCAAAAAACCCTTCAGCTTAGATGTACAACAGATGTAATCACCAATTGCATTAGTCAGCGCTTACGGTCTTTAATTCTGAAATCATTCTCCGTTCACAATGATTGACTTTCCTTCCATCTCTCTTATTCTTCTAGCAACATGTGTGCTGCTCTCAAGGCCACTGCAACTTAGCCCATTGACAATTCTTTCTTCACCTATCCATGCAGCCTGGACCCTGGCTTGGTCACTGAAGAAATGGGTTCATTGTCCATGAACTACCTTTCATTTTCTCATTTTGCATCTGGCAACAGGTGGGCCTCTCAACAAAATGACCCAAGTAAAAAACGAGAGAGAACAGAAACCAACCCTTTTCTTATGACGTGTAGGGTCCACTCTCCCCGTCCACTGAGTCCCTAACTGTGTTACGGTGAGGACTAAGGGTTCTGAGAAGTTATATCTGGGTTTCAAGGAAGACACACATGGGCACACAGCAGCCAGGACTCCAGGTTTCACCCAGAGCAGCTCCACTTTTATTTAACAATAGGAAATTGTTCAAATAAATAACATTGTATATAGAAGACAGGTTATTATTTAGCCATTAAAAACTACTGTACATTTCAGAAAAATGTTTGACAACATAGGAAAATGTTCCTGATGCTAAACATTTTACAAGGCATTATCCACATTGTTCAGCATATAATAAACCTATAAGAGAAATACTACAGAGGGAAAACACAAAGCAGAGAAAACCACGGTTATTTCAGATAGATTGATTTATGAGTGTGTTTTCAATTTTGTTTTTTATTACTAATCATTTAAAAGAAAAAAAAGTACGTCTATGTAATCTTTTAAAAAATTAGAAAAGTATTTTCTTTAAAAAAAATTATTTGTTCTCCTCAACGGCCTTGTCCTATATTTTCTCTTTCCTATATAGACCAGATAATACTTGAGCAAACCTTACTCACCTTTGCTGGAGTCTTCCAGACTAACATATGGTAGTCACCAGCAGGAAAAATAAGTTTAGGCTGCTGGCCCCAGAAGGTTCAGAAATGGTACAACCAAAAACAGAGTAGGAAAAGTAAACAGACAATAATTTTTCAGGCATGATACATGATTGATACACGTGGATGTGCCTGTATGTACTCTACTCCTCTACTTCAATATTTATGAAGTTACCTGCCTTAAAGCTCCTTGATGGTGAATGGGTGTGTGTAACACAAGAGTCTCACTCTGTACCCCAGGCTGAGTACGGTGGCAGCAATCAGACTCACTGTAACCTTGAATTCCTGGCCTCAAGTGATCCTCCCACCTTGGCCTCTCAGGCCTAGCTGATTCTTTTTTCTTTATTTAAGACAGAGGTATTGCTATGTTGCCCAGGCTGGTCTTCAACTCTTGGCCTTGGCCTCCCAAAGTGCTGCGGTTACCAGCATGAGCCACCTTGCTGGTTAACCTTAAATTGTCAGCTACATTTCAAACTGTCAGAAGTATAAACCAAGAAAATCTAAGCAAAAAGTGCATGAACATTATTAACACTAAAAGTTGGCACAGTGCACTTCGCTTTTCCCAAACCTGGGGGATCTCTCTGCAGACGTGTTTCCGCCACATCTCCAACACTCACCAGGTGCTTTGCCTTCGCCCGCTCCTCCTCACTCCATACCCTCTCCTGAAGGATGGCCCTGGTTAACTGCTCGTTGGCAGCGGCCCTCTCTCGGTCCAGGTCTTTGCTTTGCTTCAGTCTGAAATAGCAAAAAAGGTGTAACTTAGAAAAAAATATTTTATTAGTTGATATTATTTTTTTGTTAAATGAAATAACGAAATAAAAAAGGGATAGAAACATATAACCAGAAGTGTCAACAGTTGTACTCATCTTAGCCCATGGCCTAGCAAAGGCCGGTATAGAAGTAAATCCCCACACAGCCTCTAACGGGCTTAAAATGTCATAGACAATAAAGACCATCAAATACATGAAGAAGCTTATTAAGCTGGCTACCAAGCATATCTAAGTTTTACAATATTCTTATGTAAAACCAAAATCTGCCCAGCAAAAAATTCCCTGGTATCTCCATCTGTTCGCTGGAAATTTAAGTAAATAACGCTAATTAAGAAGTCATCTACACGACAAGTATTTGAAGGCAACCATCACCTTCCCCTCAAAACTGACTAACCTCAGCTCTTTATGAAACAAGCCAGAGCAGTGGCTCATGCCTGTAAGCCCCTCCCAAAGGGAAGGCCAAGGCAGGAAGACCCCTTGAGACTAGGAGTTTGAGAGCAGCCAAGGCAATTTAGCAAGGCTCTGATTCTATCCACAAAAAAAAAGTTTTTTAAATTAGCCAAGCATGATTGCACAGGCCTGTAGTCCCACATGTTCAGGAGGCCGAAGATTCCTCAAGCCATGGAAGATGGAGGGGACACAGGGAGACAGGGAGCTACGACTGTGTCACTGCACTCCAGCCTGGGCAAGAGTGCTAGGCACTGAGGACATAATGGTACCTAAGACAGGTCCCTGTCCCTGGGGGCTCACGTCACAGCAGGGAACACGAGATGTTAGAGAACTAAGAACACCATGAAGATATCTTTCCACCCCACTTGTTCCCCCTCATTTTCCGACAATCCTTGCAGGGCTCCTTACTTCCAGAACGTGCCCAATTTGTCCCTTAGTTCCACATTAAACCTCCACACTCCACACATGGTCTAATAAAGTAGACAGCAGAGCCTTCCCCCCCTGTATCTGCACATAATGCTGATTCTATTAATGAAGCATAAGATTGCAGTGGGTTTATCAGTAGCCTCATCACACAATTAGACCTTGTTAAGGTGCACTCCACTAAAACCCCTCACTGGACACGATAAATTACTTTGGCACCAATTTCTGCCATTGTGCCTGGCACATAAAGGCATTCAGTGATCACTAAATGAGAGAACATTTCAATCTAACCTCAGGGACAAAGATTTTCTGATTGCCTTTTCTTCTTTGAGAGAATAACCCCACTATACCATCATATCCCTGAAGGGATAAGCTATGCTTTACAACGGAAAGGGTAGAACTGTTAAGTTGGTGTAAGTGAAATTTTGAGTGAAATCTACTTTGTAAGTCTAAATGATGAGCACAAAATTCGACTCAGTACTAGCCTACCAAATTTTAATTTTAAAAAGAGTCTTGAAAAGAACTAAAGAACATAAAAATTTTTGTTGCTGTTTTTAAACTGCCATATCATCTGGATACTCTGAAATTCCAGAAATCAATCATAACAGATAGTATCACCTTGTAAAATATATTCCAAAGTTATAATGCTTATCCCCCCAAAATTACACCTGCCTAGTTTTGTGCCTTGAATAAAAAATAAACAAATTAAAATCTGCACTTCAAAATTCTCTAATGTAAAAGTAACCTTTAGAAAATA
Source organism: Loris lydekkerianus (assembly GCA_963574355.1). Classification (NCBI taxonomy): domain Eukaryota; kingdom Metazoa; phylum Chordata; class Mammalia; order Primates; family Lorisidae; genus Loris; species Loris lydekkerianus. Next base: position 13,771 of record CAUYPK010076270.1, read on the forward strand.
TCCTAAACAGTAAGTATAATGATGCTTACACAAACAAATGTTCCTAAATTTCACAAGGCCATACAGGCAGTACCCAGGTTATGAACGAGATAGGTTCTGTAGGTCTGTTCTTAACTTGAATATGTATGCAATTTGCAACAGGTACATTTACCTATTACCTGTAATAGCCCCTGTTTGTAAGTGAAAGTCATACTTAAGTCAGATGCATGTAACTTGGAGACTTACTGCAATCACCTTTGTAAGTACTACTTGTATGTAAGTCCAATGTTTTTAACTAGGTGACAACTTATATAATAAATTTAGCATTTCTTAATGTACCAGTAATATCGATATATTAGTCCCACCAGATACCATACCTATAGTTGTAAGAGACCAGCAATAATTAGAAGTCAGGCCAGTTCCCTGAGAACAGTAGTTCTCAAAGTATGGTCCACCCACCCGGCAGCAGTGGCATGATCTGAGAACTTGTTAGAAATGCAGGTTTTTGAACCCCACCCTACACTTGCCAAACAAGAAAATCTGGGAGCAGTGACTAGCAAACTGTCTTTTAATAAGCCCTGATGCAGGCTACAGTTTGAGAGCCATCACCCTCAGCTACCAGAATACATTAATACTTTTATCCAAATAAGTCCTAGCAATAAATAAAAGGAAAGGAATACCAACAACAAAGTGCTCCACTGAAGACCACTGCACAGACAACTGCTAAGGGCGTGTATCACATCACAAGGCCAGGCAGTGAAAGCATTTTTACGGGCAACTTACCTTAGAGCAAAAAAAATTACCTAAGTAAAATATGACATGTGAGGTGAAAATTACACTAAAATAACAAAATTATTACTGGTTACAGACCACATACTATGTGCCAGAAACTTCGCATTCATATACAAAACCTTCATTAAAATGACATTAAATATAAAATGAATGCGTACAACTAGATTTTATCATATCTACCACATTTGGTACATCAAATTTTTTTTTTCTTTTGAGACAGAGTCCTGCTCTGTCACTCGGGCCGGAGTACAGTGGTGTCATCTAGCTTACCGCAATCTCAAACTCCTAGGCTCCAGTAATGCTCCTGCCTCAGCCTCCCAGCTGGAAATGCAGGCCACGACACCAGGCCTGGCTAATTTTTCAATTTTTTTTTTTTTTTTTTAGAGACAGGGTCTTGCTGGTACTCAGGCTGGTCTCAGACTCCTGGCCTCAAGTGATCCTCCCACCTCAGCCTCCCAAAGTGCTGGGATTACAGACATGAGCCACCTCACCCAGCCTGGTATGTGACATTTCAAAGTACTGCTATTTTAACAGGAACTCCATTTTTTTTCCCACTTGAGTTTACTTGCAGATGGCGTAAATTTTAATTACAAATGGAGTTATAAGTGGTTCAACTTTTAAGAAATACAGGGTCATAAAGTTTTGACAAGTTAATGAAAAAGAAGCAAATATTTGAGCACAAAAACCCTCAATGGTATCATAAAAATAGGTGCTGTTTAGCCATTATTGGTAGAGACAGAGAGGCACAAACAGCGTGACAAACTCCTGGGTCCCAATCAAGGCTCTCCGCTTACTCTCTAAATAAGTCATTAATCTCCCTGAGTCCTGTTACTCCCACGGGTAAAATGAATTGAGGTAATGCCTATCTTACAGGATTCTACATAAACAAAATACTTAGTACAATGCCCATAAGATAATAAGTAGTTAAAAGACATTAGGTAACTAGTGGAAATAATATTAGTACCCCCAATGGGGTCAGGAACACAGAGAAAGCAGAGATTTTACAAAAAGTAGAAGAAAATCCCCCAATTTACTGTACAGACAGTGACCATCTAAACAGTTTTGTCTTCTCTATCTTCTTTTCCAATTTTCTACCAATAAGAAATTCTACCAATTTCTTATTCTACCAATTCTACCAAATTCTACCAAATTCTACCAATTTCTTATTGGTAGAAAATAAGTTCTGCTTTATTTTTCTTACTTTCAAAGACTTCTAAAATTAAGAACTGATTCTTCTGATTCAAGCAGCCTATCCTTTCATATGCTCCTTCCTTTCTTTCCCACTTGCTCTGTAAGGACAAGGACTTGGGCTACATTTGCTTTCAGCTATATCCCCAGCATTTAGGACAGTGCCTGCCACATGGTATAGTAAGCACTCAGCAAAAACTTGTTGAATGCTTTTGTACGCAAGTATGAATGTATGAGTGAATGAATGGCCTATTTTCAACCACAGGAAAAAAAAATGAAAAATACACTACAAAAAAAAATGGAAGACTGGGGGATATAAGAAAAAATTAGAAGAGTTGAACCCTACAAGGGCTAAGCCACCATGTTCTATGTAGCACATATATGATACAATTCTGGACTAACTAGATAACCTACACCACAGGATACCACAACATCCAGAACCTCTGCAACATCAATACCTAACTGTATTTGACTGCTGGATTTAAATAGATTGACAGTGGTACAAACTCACCAAAATGAAAATTAGTTTCCTTTCTTAGTAAGTTCTTACACTTTCACTTATCCTTACAAATAGAACTGTACAAATTCTTAACTGATTAATTTTAAAGGAATGTATGCTTAAAAGAAAAAATTAAGGTCTATATAGTGACTGTTTAAGAAACAGAATCTTGTACTTTCAGAGAATTTGGACACAGGACCCAGAATAAATTCTCATTTTCTATTGGCACCTGAGCTATACAATCTAATAAACCTCGATTTTCTCAGCTTTAAAATTTGAAGGCTGAACTATGTTTAGCTGCAATAGACCTTAAGATTATAATCTTTAAACACCGTACTTTTCACTCACTGTTTCTCATTCCATAAAAATTATTTTAAAGGTGGTGGCAAGGGATAAATGAAACAGGAGTAACATCTCCAAATTTTAGACTTTATGTTATAATTTCTACTCATTGGGCATTTATATTTCGACTCTGATCCTGAGATTTCCTCCTACTGTACTTAACAAAACGGGACACAATGTAAGAGGAAATAGGATTCCTAGTAGTATTTGGGCACTACTCTGATGACTGAAAATAATATAGTGAGCAAGACCACCCAACCCCAATGAAGCTTAATTATAAATGATATTTTTTTAAAATGAGGTTACTATGACACTTCATGGGTAGGATTAGTTTAGTTTTTTGTTTGTTTGTTTGTTTGTTTTTAAAGACAGAGTCTCAAACTGTCGCCCTGGATAGAGTGCCATGGCGTCATAGCTCAAAAGAACCTCAAACTCTTGGGCTCAAGCGATCCACTTGCCTCAGTTTTTCTATTTTTAGTAGACATGGGACCTCACTTTTGCTCAGGCTGAGGACTAGTATTTGACTTGATGTCCATCAGACATTAACTGAGTAACATGAGGAAGGACAAGGGATCTTAGAGGAAACATCAACAGGCCCAGAAGCACCGAGAATGGACTCCCTTCACTTAGAGTCCTGTATCAGCCTTCCAAGGCTCCCTGAAGGAGCCTCTGCAGAGATGTTTGCTTGCTTTCAAATAATTTTGGAGGACAGATTTTCAGATAAATGGTGTGCTAATTGAGGTGTTTTTGGTTTGTTTTTGATCCAGTATCTTTTAGACTAAAAGCAACAAATTAGAAATTTCTAAATTGTCTTATTCCCTACATCCCCAACCTTCACCCCCCAAAATTCCAATACAGCAATACTTTCTTCTAATAAGGTTCCTCTCTCCCCGATTTATGTAAATTGTGTAATGAGCTACACCACTTTGCAAAGAAAAACTACTTTTATTTTCAGAAGCTCCATATTCTTTCTGGAGATGGTCTCTAGTTCCCTCCGTTTATACCCCCATCAAACCATTCCATTCAATGGCTATCTATAAAAGGTAAGTGTCCATGTGCTCAACCAAGTTTTCTCTCTTTGGGGGCTAAAAAAGATGACCTTACCTTCAGGGCCTTTCTGAATGCTACTGTCCCAGTGGTAGAGCTATAAAACCCGAAGCACTGTTATTCTGGAAACACTTTACAAGGGAGCAGAATGACGCTCTCACTGGTGATGAAAGGCACCACTTTACATCTAAGGTGAGGTAGGCATGAGATAAAGTAAGTCTTTCATTATTAATTTGGGTTTCCAAAGATCTAAGAATTAACTCAAAACAAAACTGAACATACCAAGTACCTTAGCAAATACGTTCTTTTTTTTATTTGTTGGCATTTCCCACTTATTATCTTAGATCTCATGGTCTAATATATTCTACATTAAGCCCCTGATTTAAGTTTCATTTAAATTTCCTTCTTTTAAATACATATCTCTCCTCATTTAAATTCTCTGGAGTTTTAAGCAAAGAAGTAGGAGTTTAGTGTAAACTTTTCTTATTTGCATTAAATAATTGGATAGCTTGGCTAAGCTTAATGAAACAAATACCAGTTGGGGCTGCCCTGAGCCCTAAAGCCCCAGCAACTTAGCTCTTCTGCTGGGTATATTCTCAATTAGGTGCGAGGCTGCAGACACACCAGCAAGATGAATTTCTAAAAATCAGCCAAACTGCCTCTAATGAGTATTATTACATATCCTTTTAAAAGGAAAAAAGTAAGGTACTCAAAAACATATACAGACATCCAGTATAAAATCTAGTCCTATACATTTCAGTTCCAGGGCAAAAACCAGTCAGTATTATTTTAATTCAAAGGACTTAAAGTCTTTAAGAAAGTGGGAAAGGAATTTTAAAGATAACTTTAGCACAGCAATTTTTATACACTAAGCTTTGCTGTCCTCCATGAGGGAGGCATTACTAGCTCCATTTTTTTTTTTTTTTTTTGCAGTTTTTGGCCAGGCCCAGGTTTGAACCCACCACCTCCGGCATATGGGGCTAGCGCCCTACCCCTTTGAGCCACAGGCGCCGCCATTTTTAACATGGGAAAAACTGGGAAGTACAACAGAGACGTGACAACCCCTAACCTGATCTCCAAAGCCAGGATTCTGAAACCTCCAGAAGAGTAACCCCTCCAGAGCTACCGTCCACTACATTACTCACCTGTGTGGTCACATGAGGACAGTTTGCGAATCTTTTATTATTCACAGTTATTTTAAAATAAGCTCTTTTATTTGGTTTTACTACATCAAGTCAGAGTTTGCCAGAGTCTAAATTATTACCACCAATTTCCCAAATGGGTTTGGCTTTCAATGGCCTTAAATGTTTTGCTCATTTGGCTATTCACAAATACTCAGATTTATCTTCATGTAAGCTGACACATAAGTAATTCTATACAATTCTAGCTTAGAAAATTACTTTATAATTTAATATATAAGGCCATTATACTACTGAGAGAAACTTGATAAGAACCTCATATAATGGTGAGAATAAATGGGAAACCGAAATTGTTAGAGATAGTGATTTGACTAAATGATTTATCTCAAGTTCAACTATGACCATTATACACAGACAATATCTACAAAATATTGCAATGTACTCGACTCAGAAAGACTATTTTATACACCAGAGGAGAAAAATGAGTGATTACAACCTCAAAGGTCATCTTAATGCTAATGATAAATTTTATTTTAATACATCATACTTTGTCAGAGCATGCTGAACTAGCATTCAAAACTGTTTACTCTTCATTTTTAAACAGAAAAGCTGAGTTGGGTAATTCAACTAATTAATAGACTATTAAAAATAATGGCAGAACAAGGAGACAGCTTTCTGTTAATAAGTCTTTATAAAAATAGAAGTACATATAGGTGTAACACTTCTCAGCTCAAATTATTTTCAAATCCTGGAAGGAAACGTACATGGATTGAGATTCCAAAATAAACACATAAATGTATATTAATATGGCCAAGTTCAACTCATATACAGGGTGGCTATAAAGTTCGTGTGCAATTTAAAACTTTATGACCATCTTATATAGTATTGGTATGTGTGGAAGGTAAAGATATAATATTTATTAAGCTTACTTTGTGCCAATTACAGGTCTAAGCATTCGACAGGTGTAACTCATTCAATCCTGAGACAATCCTACTGAACTGATTACATTTCAGATGAAAAGTGGAGGAACAGGGGGACTATGTATAATGGACGTTTTTAAGTACAGGTGGCTCGTGAACAGCACAGGTTTGAACTCTTAGGAACCACATACAGGCATATTTTTCCAATAAATATAATGGAAAATCTTTTTGAAGATTTGCAGCAATCTGAAAAACCTCGTATGGCCTAGAAATATCGAAAAAAATGAAGAAAAATGTAGGCATGTCATGAATGCATAAACCATATGTAGATTAAGCCTATTTTACCATTTACTGCCGTGAATTATACACAAATCTATAATAAAAATTAACATTTGTCAAAACTTACAAACACAGACCATACGTGGCACCAATTCACAGCTGAGAGAAAATGCAAACAAAAATAAAGATGAGTATGAAATCACTGCATAAACTAACCGCAGTGCATACTGTCCTACTGTGACGGTTTTGCAGCCCCTCCTATTGCTATTGCAGTGAGCTAAAGTGTTCCAAGTATCCACTGAAAACATGGTCTGACGCTAATCACCTCCCCTTGAGCCGTGAGCACTTGGTCTCCCCAGTATGTTCTGTATCTCAATAAAAAGTACTATCTCACAGCTCTCCCTTGTTTTTCACCATGCTTAGTGCAGAATCGCAAACCTAGAATAACATGGTGGGACTCACACGAGGTGCCACTAGTGCTGCTAGAAGTGCTCCCCCATCGCAGAGAAAGTCATGACATTATAAGAAATAGTTACCGTATATACCCGAGTATAAGCCAACCCCCTTAATTTTACCCTAAAAACTGGGAAAACTTAGTGACTCGAGTATAAGCCAAGGTGAAAAATGCAGCAGCCACTGGTAAATTTCAAAAATAAAAATATATACCCAAAACAATTACAATAATTGAGGAATCAGTAGGTTAAATGCTTTTCAATATTT
>CAUYPK010076271.1:0-14605 GCA_963574355.1 Loris lydekkerianus
AGCTATAACTATAGGTGCATACTACTATGCCTGGGTAGTTTTTTCTATTTTTTGTAGAGACCGGTTCTCTCTCTTGGCTCATGCTGGTCTCAAACTCCTGCGTTCAAGCAATCCACCTGCCTTGGCCTCCCAGAGTGCTAGGATTACAGGAGTGAGCCACCATGCCTAGCCAGGTACTGGCATATTCTATTTTGACTAAATTCTTGCCCCCAAATGATTCATCTTTATGATGACTTCCCTGTTGCCCTTTTCCTCACAGGCAGCAAGGAAGGAGGCAATTTTGGTATTACCTACTACATACTTCTGAACATCAATACATTGCAAAATTATAGAATTAACTCTGCTCAGGATTCTGTTCTAACTAGTGATCCCTGTTCTACAATTCTATTCACATGTGCTCCCAAAACATAATTCTGTTGAGACACTGACAGTGGCCAAAAAAAAAAAAAAAAAAAAAAAAGAGGCATAGGGAGTCCACGGAATTAGTAACCCAAATGCTCTGAATTTAAGGCTTTTTTAATATAGAGATTTAGATCTAATAAGTGCTTCTGATATTTGATTTCTCCTAACAAGTAATCTAGTCCTGTCGTTCCTGAAGCAGAAGAAATGGAGCAATTGGATAGACGCTCCTCTGAAACTTTCAGATTGGTCTTTGTCAGGGCAAGAGTGAGTAGCTCTCAAACACGTGAAGGCTATTTGAGGTGTGTAACTATTCTCACCCTTTATATGTGCTCATTTCTTGTACATTTTCAATTTGTACCCAACAGGTTGCCTTTAAGTTCAGTCCCAATTCAGGGTGCTTTGAGCTACTTCAGTTCAATCCCTCCAAAAATGGTTAACAGAGGCTTCCACACAACACTTCAAGTTACCCAGGGCCTCACTTCCCTTTTGTTGAGATTATGGGTTTTGAGGATATTGAATAAATAAGCAGAAGGGGATGTCCAGGCCCAAGTATTTGGGGGACAAAGCAAAGCCCTTTGGCACAGGCAGGAACCATTCCTGAGTGATGCTGGAAGCTTAATGTCAACAAACAGGAGTGTTAGCTCCAGCATCGAGGTGGCCTTAAGTCCTCCAACAGCGTCTTTCCTAGATCAAACTAGGGGATCAAACTAGTTCAAATCTCCTAGTTTGTCTAGGACATTTCAACGTATGCCTAGCGTCTCTATTATCTCAATGCATCCCCTTGCTCTTAAGTGTCCCAGTTTGGGCAATAAATTGTATGGTCTCCCTATCTATTTATGGTAGAACTTTGCCAAATCCACCCACTTTTCTGCAGCAGGCCTCTCTTCTGGGACAGCTTTTCCTCTATCAGCTGCCTGGATCCAAGTCCTTCTGCCCAGCCTATTAACCTTCCTCCTTTCTCTCCTGACTCTGCTAACAACCCCAAATCTTCTCATCTCCAGGAATTCCTTCTTTCTCTTTCTTCCTTCATCACCCAGAAAGCTTCCTTCCTTCAAACGCCTTCAAAGCCATCCGTGTATTCCCTGGTCATCTTTCACCGTGAACTCTGGACACAGACAATGCTGATACGCATCCTGCACACAAGATCAGCACATGGTTTGGACAGTTCTGGTTCCACTGGTCATTAAATATTTTTGAAAACCATCCCTGACCCAAAGCCTTTAACCCAGGAGCCTCTCAGACTTACCAAACCAGTCTCACATAGCAGAGAAGACCCAGAACCCGAGTCCTGGCCTCACACGTCCCAGGCACCTTGCAAGCCCTCACTTCTCATGGTCTTACAGAAAGGCAACATAGAGTAGCAGTTAGGAGCACAAGGTTCTTAAAACACCCAGTTTCTGAAAATCTAGGCTTCAACACTTACTAATTTTTAAAAATCTCCTTAAGTTCTCTGTGCTTTAATTTTCCCTGTAAAATGTGGCAAATAGTTCTACTTCTCATACTTGTGGTAAATACAAAGCAAGCTCCTGTGCGTAAATAACGTAAACCAGTGCCTAATACAGTAATCACTTTGAAAATGTTAGCCATTGTTACCTGTTTTAAGTTGAGGATAGTTCCAAGATGGCATGGCTAGTGGTGATACTGAGATCGAAACCCAGGCTTTCTCCATCTCAATTCCATGCCTTTCCTGTGATGCTATTACCCAAGTGTTTCCTATACATAATAAAAGGCGGTATGGGATGCTAATGAATAAGGTGGGGAGCACTGTCAAGTCACACAGCAGCCTAACTACAACACAGTGTAGATTTGAAATAGTAATACCAGTGATTAGGGCGGCACCTGTGGCTCAGTGAGTAGGGCGTTGGCCCCATATACTGAGGGTGGCGGGTTCAAACCCGGCCCGGGCAGAACTGCAACAAAAAAGATAGCCGGGCATTGTGGCGGGCACCTGTAGTCCCAGCTACTTGGGAGGCTAAGGCGAGAGAATCACCTAAGCCCAAGAGCTGGAGGTTGCTGTGAGCTGTGACACCACACCACTCTACTGAGGGTGACAAAGTTGTCTCTATAAAAAAAAAAGCAATACCAGTGATTCAAGTACTGACCTTTATGTGAGAAAGGAAAAGTTCTGATTTATAGTTTTAAAATGCAATTTTGTATTGATTTCATGTTTTCTTAAAAGTACTGTACCAAACCAAAACTAAATAACTATATTGTCTATTCACATAATCAAACCATTTGAAAAACAAATTTCCCATCTCAGTCCATTTTACTGTTCTCAGCATTACAAGTACCTCCTTCCTCGGTATCTGCTATCCCGTTTCTAGGAGTATCTCTGGAAAGTAGTGATGCTTGCCTTCCTTCAGAAGCACACGGACAACTCCAATATGCCCACAACTCATACCCTCTGCCTTTTTGAATTGTGCTTCTTTTTGGCCTAACAAAAATTATCACTAGGATTTTGAAAACCAAAATTCTAGGGCTGGCTGTGTCAGAAACTACAGAATCTTAGGTCACATATTCTCCCCAACACCATCTGTTTCTCAACTGCAAAAAGTAATTTATATTTGCTTATTCCTTTATTATATTTATCTTCACTATAACCTTTAGATTTAAATACGGCAGTCTTAGGCTCATCTTACATAAGAAATTCAGTCTCAGAAAGACGGCACAGTCTGAGACTCCACAAGAGAGCCAAACTCATACAACCTTGGCCAAGATCTTACCTAGTACTGGTACATGTATTCCTAAGTCTGTCAACTGGATGAAGCAGCAATTTCCCAAGTCCCTCCCAATAACTGCTTTCCGTGCTTCTACTTGTTTTTCTTCTCTCAACATTAAAATCAGAAAGTATATACATTTAATCATCAAATTTCAGTTACCATGATTGTTTAACTATTGTGTACCCACTGCTGCCTGTTTCTATGAAAGCCTTTGAACTTCCCTATTCGTCAAAGCAGGGATTGCTAACATGTTATAAACACCACTGATTACTTTTTATTTTAAAGGTAGTTATTCTGTACTAAAAACTGATTTAAAATAAAGGAGATCCTTGCTAATTCTTATTTCTTAGAGTAGCAATAAAAATGGATTTTCTACTGATTTTGCATTCAGTCCTGTCTGCCTTTGAGAAATACTGTTATTTTACCTCACTGTTGTAATCTCTTTCTCTAAGAAAATTTCTTTAAAAAGCTTTTACTCAGCCTTAAAGATGGAGACTTTACCTCCTTTGTGTTTACATGGATGGAGCTGGAACATATTCTTCTGTTACCTTTTTTTTTTTTTGAGAAAGAATTTCACTATGTCTCCCTTGGTAGAGTGCTGTGGTGTTACAGCTCACAGAAACCTCAAACTCCTGAGTTCAAGAGATTCTCTTGCCTCATCCTCCCAAGTAGCTGGGACTACCGGCGCCTGCCACAATGCCCAACTATTTCTTGTTGCAGTTGTCATTGTTGTTTAGCTGGCCCCAGCTGGGTTTGAACCCACCACCCTCAGTGTATGTGGCTGGTGCTGTAACCACTGTGCTTTGGATGCTGAGCCCTTTCTGTTACATTTTTTATCCTCAGAATTATTGTTTTTGACCACACTACTTTGGGTCATTCTAAGAAGCATCTTCAATGTAGCTTCACAAATGTATCTTTTTCTCTTCAAACCTATGTTTATTTGCTAGAACGGTTATATGATGTTTTGCCAGGAGAGCAACTGAGATACCTTATGTTTTATTGAAGCTTTAGACTAGAGAAACAATCGAATTCAAGATTCTACCCTAAGAGTGCTACAGCAATTGGATATTAGTAACATATGAAGGATTTAAGGATAATGCCATTTTGTATTATATATACATAAGATGTTTGTCTTAATCAAAACTTTATGAATAGTTCAATTTACATCAATTTCTGCCATGTACATTAAGTTATTTTGTAGAAAAAAATATAATAATAAAAGTATAATTTAATTTCTATGTTTCTAAACAGCCTCTTCTCAACCATCCTTAAAGTTTTACTTAGGTCCTTAGTAAATCAGTGAAAAATTCACATTTTGTGCTTGATCATATGTCTATCTACTAGAGGATAGTGGGATTTTTCTTCTTTATACTACAGAGACAGACTATAGCTTTCCTAACTCAATCTAATTATTAGAAAATCCCATTTATATTAGTTAAAATGAGCATCATAAATTCACAGAATAACTTATTTGATAAATTCCTTCTATTGTGGTTTGAAAATGTGCTCTTCAGAACTGAAATGACTCAAATACAATCATATTTTATTTTTAGAGAAGCAAAGTCCACCTTTTAGTTTTGCAACTCCCATAAGCAACGGACATTGCCCTAGTGGAAATAATACAGTGTTCAGAGTCCAGGATTCTGTAGATGAGAAGAGGAAGGAAGAATGAAACTCATTCACTCCCTTGCTAGGTTCTGCAAAATAACTTCCTTATTCTCACAATGTGATGTTTATCTTCCTTATTCTAGAATATTTAAAGTTAGTAGTCCTAAAATTCTCTTACATAGAGGTATGCGTCTTTCCTCCTAAAAACATAGAGATAAATTTTGATAAAGAGATGTCTCCTGCCAAATCATAGCATCATATACATCAGTTACCAAGCAAAATATTGAAGAGGTATTTATAACTTCATACTATCTTCCTGTCATTGTCGGCCTTACATGTTTGAGGATGGCAGTCATAGCTTATCCCTTTATCCGTTTTAGTTAGAAAGCCTTTCCAGATGAGGTCATCATTTTCATTACTCTGTTTCTTCCTCTTTCACTAGAGTGTTTTTCTAAAGCCAACCAAGGACCACTTCAGTGAAATATTGAAGGCAAGGGATGCCTGCAAAGATTAAAAGAAACAAAGCTTTCCCATAGCACTTGTCCTTTTCTCTGTAAGGAGATGAGGTAATATGTAATCTCTTTCCTATGTTACTACCACAAGGGCAATTTGTGGGAGGAAGAGATGGATTTCTGGAAGTGAAATCCTACTGCATAGCCAGGGCTATTTTCAGAAGGGCTTATCTTCAATATCCTCATTTCAGAATTGGTCTCTCTGCTCAGAGCAGTACCCTGGGCAACACCAAGAACTCCTATTTAAGAATGAATATTATTTCCTCTTTGGTGGACTATCTGATGAAGAAAAAGAAAGATGAAAAAACAAAAGATTCTGCTAATCAAATGTGATGTGTATGAATAAATATCAAATTCTTCTGCAATTTCTCTCGGTTTGATACACAAGACTTTCATTTGAGCTCTTGCTCTGCAGCTTCTACCACTGGATGACCCACATGTGTAACCTGGATAGACAGCTACTTTGCTTATACATAAATTAAATACCCTTAAGTGTCATCAGACCTATGTATCTTTTTAATATACTAGTAACTACTTTAAGGAGGAACAGCTCACAAAAAACCTTACCACAGGACATGGAATTCACACTTGCCAAGGAAATCACTGCACGTGTAAATTAGAAACGAATCATCACTTCTTCTCTGGATACAGTGGCAGCCTTGAGTCAGAGTTTATGTTGAAATATACATTTTTATGAAATATTTCTCACTGCAGTCAGCATCAATTTAGGAGTATCAAATACTGATTCCCAGTTCCAGCACACCAGACAACCAGAGAGAGGGAAAAGGGGAATTGACAAAGGCACAGTCTTTTCTTACTTACACTTTAAGAAGCTAATTGTATTTGTAAATTCCTGGTTAAAAACATGACAATTATCAGATCTGCCACTGCAAGGCTATTCCTGGGTTTCTCCATCATATATTTTTCCCCCCTAAAGTCTCTCAAAGAACTAAAGGGCTTCCAGAGATGAAAATGAACTTGACAATCACGTTACAACTCAAACTGATCTTGATTCTTTTCGTCACTTTTTAATTCATTGCAGATGGTGTAAATGGGATGTTTACCGGCTGGCAGGTAATGAATCTTGTTGTAGATAATAGTGATGGACAGAATCTCACACCTGTCGACATCCCAGCATTTCAGTAGCTATATATGGCTATCACCCATTGCTTTTTGCAGCACATATAATATTGTGACAGCATGCCCAGTAGTTCCCCAATAGAAACAATGGTTGAGACATCTGAACATCACTAGTTCACACGTGAGTTGTGCTGATTCCATCCATACAATGGTCAAAGATGAAGTAGACCTGTTGGGAGATACTTGAGGGCCACATGAGGCGGTGTGATTGTATTTGTTCCCGTTTTGTTTTTTTACTTCAAAATAAGGTACATATCTATGTATCTATGCAGTGTGCATAGGAATTTGTTCATGGTTTTTTTTTTTTTTTTTTTTAAACTATAGTCCGGCCCTCCAACGGTCTGAGGGACAGTGAACTGGCCCTGTGTTTAAAAAGTTTGAGGACCCCTGTGTGATCTAATGTCTACTGCTCTAAAAAGAAAATGTAATCCGTTTAAACATCCAAACACTCCTCTTTTCAGGTACTACTATTCATCATGACTGCTAGTGTTCCCTCGGGAGAGTAATGATCCTCAGGCATGGGACAGTGCTCCATGGGAGCCTCATGAATGCCACTGCCAAGCACGGAAATTGATTAGTTTTCAGTGGGGCTGGTATGTGTATCCTGAAAGACCTGCACTTACTCACTAAACTACAAGTGGCTATTTACCAGTACACAATAAAGCCTAGGTTAGGGAGCCACAGACCCTGCTGACTTGAATTGTCCCAAACATGTGAGCACCAGATTTGGACTTGCCAGTGAGATGGATTTAAGCAGCTTGAAATTGAAAGTTGGATCAGATTCATTCAAAAATTCATTTGGAGATAACAGGTATTGTTGTCTTCCACTCTTTTTATTTATTTATTTCTTTTTTATCCTCTACCAATGGAAGGCAACATCTCACCATTCAATATAAACAATTTAAAAAAATGGAATAAGAATGCCAGTGAAAAGTTAACTATTTGTTTTCTTCCTGTGGGCTTCTCTTTATGTAGAAGAATATTTGGATTGGATCTGTTAACATACTGTTTCTAGAAAGAAGGTTAAAAGATGAACAGTCACATAGTATGAACTCAATTTTCAAGTATCTCCCAACAGGTCTACCTCATCATTGACCATTTTATTTAAATCCTCCCCATCCTCCCAATCTCACCTGCATTTACTATTGAATTTTTCATATCGTTGTAAATGCTGTATCACCATGAATGTTTCAATCACAATATATCCCTTCATCAGCTCTCAGAAAGCTGGATATGCTCTTGTGATTGCTTTTTCAATACTTTCTCACAACAGTGCTACAACGTCAGAGTCGTTAGATTCTAGCAGGGGCATCGTCTTTTTTTAAAAATTTTTTAATTTTTTTATTTCTGTGATTTTATTTCTGAATGTCACTTTTATTTTTATTCTGTCCATTTTTTTTTTTTTGTCAATAGCCATAGTAGCTTTAAACCTTAAATGATTAGTTTATTTTTTAATAAAAAAGTTTTAGGAGTTTTGTTCCTGCAATTCCTCTACTAGGTGTATATCCAAAAGACCAAAAATCACTTTATAACAAAGATATTTGCACAGATTGTTCATTGCAGCTCAATTAATAATAGCTAAGTCATGGAAGAAGCCCAAGTGCCCATCGATCCATGAATGGATTAACAAATTGTGGTATATGTATACTATGGAACATTATGCAGCCTTAAAAAAAAGGAGACTTTACCTCTTTCATGTCTACATGGATGGAGCTGGAACATATCCTACTTAGTAAAGTATCTCAAGAATAGAAGAAAAATATCCTACATACTCTGTACTATTATGAAACCAATTTACAATCACTCACACTTTCATATGAAGAATAGATCACAACTATGGCCCAGGATGAAAGAGGGAGGAGGGAGGCTGGGAAGGGAGAGGGAAGGTCAGATTGAGGGAGGGTGAATGGTGGGATCACACCTGTGCCACATAATGCAAGGGTACATGTCGGATCTATTAAGTATAGAGTCTTAACACAATAATTAAGTCTTAACACAATAATTAAGTAAATGAGATGAAGTATATATTAACCAGTGTGATGTAAGCATTCCTAATTCTATATGAAATCAGCACATTGTACCCCATAAATGCATTAATGTATACATGATCTATATGTTTATGATTTAATAAAAAAGAAGTTTTGTTAGTTCATTTAGTTATAATATTTTTAGGCTTTTCTTTTTTAAGGGAGTAATGTAGAGATACATAAAACTGAAGGGAAAACAAAAGATACCCTTCAGGATGTAGCATCCATACTAAGCCACAAAATACCAATTGGGTTTCCTGTGGAAACTGTTTTCCAATCTGCATTGAAAGGTTCTACAATAATCTTTTACTCACATTGATTCCTTCCATTTCAAGAAAATTTACTAAGAAATGAATAGCCCTTTTAAGATCATTATAGTTATGAGCACCCTTTCTACTTGGGAGTTCTCTGTTCCCTTGACAGTTCAGTGTTATGCCCAACTCAACTATACTTTTGGTGTTTACAATATTCTGAATATTAACATTGGTAATGATGAGAGTTAGATACTTTCCTGGAAAGGAAACTTACAATTACATAAATCTTGACAGTTAATAAAATATACCAATGAGATAATGAAATTAGAAGCTCTTAGTAAACTGTTGGGAATGAAGAAATCTTTTTAAGAATTATGAATGTTCTAGAAGACAATGAAAAAGATCAGATAGTGAACTGAGCAAAATGACCTTTGATGTAAAGTGTCAGCTGGAAATGTCAATCCAATTCAGGACTGGATACAAAGGGACATTGTGTCTCTGAGCAGAGAGGTATTAAGTTACCTGATTACTTCTCTGGAAGAATGCATTATGGTTTAGACACTTTTATTACCTAAAAGATGTAGACAAATCAGGGAAGATTAACAACCAGTTTTATTAGGAAGTAGCAGATGAGCTGTGTGAATTGTACTGGTTGTTAAGAGTTCCGTATTCTCTTCTCAGCTTTGATACGCTTTCATGTGGGAATAGTCATCCTTGAAATTTAGATAGGATATTTTATATCTTGTTCCCCAGAGAAAGGGAAGTTTAGGAATTAAAGGGAGGGGCAGTGTTTAAAACAGCACAATGACCTAGGATAGCAGAAGAGTAGGAAATTCTATTACAGGATTTTTCAACTCCTATTAAATAACCCGCTCCCCAAAACCAGCAATAACTAGTTGTTAAGCCTTCATTTAGTATTGGGGATATATTTTTCACATATTATACCTGACTGTTTTTGGTCCACAGAATAAACCTATCCCATGATATTATGTTATTACATCATGTTTCTTAGGTCAGTTATCCTTGAATCTAATGCAATTTCTTATCTCTTCATACTTACCTAGAGCCATAACCTACAGTCTCACAGGAATTCCCCTTCGGAAAAGGCTTCTACTTCTTGCCTTCTGAATGACTGTCTAGATAAATTGCATACTTTACTAATTTGCATTATATATGAATTATCATTGAGAAATGCTTTATATAATTTTTTAGTTTATTTAGTGAAAATAAGTTGTTCATAAGCTAACAAATCCCTATTTTTAGAAAGGCCTATATTTATTCCTGGTTGTATTTATTATGATTTTCTATATATTAAAATTATTTCAATTGGTTGACAAAGAATGATAGAACTAAGCTTCTTTTAGGCAATGTTAGTTGTATCATTAAAGCTCCCAATACATTGCACTAACATATATCCCCCAGATTTCATCCTTTAATTCTACTGGGAAATACTTATACACATAGAATCATAGTGATCTCTGTGATGTAATTTGAGGGATGCATGGTGGTGAAGGAACAGGACATTTAAACATATATTTAAGAGAAGAACAATAAAATGGGTGACATGTGATCTTAGGCAGTTTCATGAAACAACTGATGATGAATCTTAGTAAAATAAACCCACAAATTCCCTTACCTACTGAGGTTCCTGGTTGCTAATAACTTTCTCAATTACTTTAACAATCCTCTCACCCCTCCCTGCCATAACACCACTTCCTTCATGAACGTCATTGGACTGTGCTCACATTTCCGTTTCCTCTTCCTTTCAGGAAGAACATTTTTAGGCCCAAAGACAATCCTTCAATTGACTATAGACACAGAGATACTACTTTCATTAATCAGTTTCTGTTCTCTTGGCTGCTTATTGTAAGATGCCTAAAATTCTGCATGAGGCAGTACATGAGACTGCCCTGAGATTACTCCCTATCTTCAGCTTTGGACATTTTCTTAACTATTTATTGAGATCACGTCCCTTTTGCTCTTCTAGGGCTCATTCTCTACACAGTAACTCTAATGCAGTGGTTCTCAACCTTCCTAATGCCATGGCCCTTTAGTACAGTTCCTGTGGGTCGTGACCCACAGGTTGAGAACCGCTGCTCTAATGATTTCTTAGTGAAATCACATCCTACTATATCCATCTCCAAAGGCTGCCCATTGCAACTAGAGTAAAATTCTCAGGACGAGGCCTGCACAGTCTAGATCCTGACTCCTTTACGGACCATATCTCTAGTACACTTTTCCTCATTCATCAACCTTCTTTCATAATTCACATGCCTAGATCATTTGAGTTGCAGGGCCTTTCCAGTCACTTTTTTAATTTGCCTGAAATGATTTTTCTCCAGATCTTCATATGGGTGATTTCTAACTCATTCGGGGTTCAGCCACATGCCTTCTCCTTACATTCCATATCTATTAGGTTATATCATCATTTTCTTCATTTCACTCTTCAGTGTGTTAGTTTGTTTACGTATTTATTAACAGTCTGTCCTAATGAGAATGCTCCATAAGAAAGCGAACTTTGTAAGTCCTGCTTGCTACCATACATATTCTTAATGCACAGGATGAAGGGCTTCCACAAATATTTGCTGAAGGAATGAATAAATGAATGATGAAACAATAATGAAGAGTGACCAAGTAAAAAAATTAAGAGTAACCAAGGGAAAAACCAGTGCTCTTCATTCCAGTGGTTCTTAAATGTACTTCAAAATGCTTCACAAACAAATATATACTTTCCTTATGCATTAGCACACAAGTACTAATTTTACACATTAAACGCTTATACCTCAACACACACTAATGACCAGTCAAAAATCACGTGGTAAATAAGCTCTGCACAATTTTGTTCTGAAATCCTGTCAGCTTAGTCAGTCTTGCCGTGTTTTTCTGAGTGAATAATTGTAAACTAGGGATGATTAATCTGAGGTTTGCTAATAGGCTTGGGGGATAGTCTGTGAACCCTGTAAAATGGTGGTGCATCCTCTTTTGGGGAGAGGGTCCACTACTTTCATCAGATTATCAATAGAAGCCATACACGACAAGAGGCTAGAAATCTCCTTAAGCAATTCCATTCTAAAACAAGCTACTCCTAATCCTCCTTGCATAGATTGTAAGGCTGCTGGTTTCCACATTTTCCCCAGAGAAGGAATCCCCATGAAAATGGTATGACTGCCGTGTAGCCGTAGTCCTCCTGTCAGCACCAACACTGAGGAGTGCAGGGTCTCTTTCTAACCATATTTTTGATTAAAGGAAAGCCTACTTGTGTTATTACTAGTGTTTGTAGCATTCTTAATTTCAGGTATGTTATGATAGCCTTGAAGATTAGATAAGAGAGAAAAACTGGTAGGCACTGGACAGACAAATATATATATATATAATTCTAAGTGTAGGCCAAGTTTAGTATTTATCAGCTTTGATACAGTATTTTGTGGTTCATTTTAAAATTGATTTTTATTTCTTTATAGAAAAAAATGAACTTACGAGTCTTCTAATTGAGTGAATACGAAACACTGTATACTTTTCTATACATTATTAAAGCAGAGTTAAGAGTAGATTTTACTACTGGAAATATCATATTGCTATGTTAAGTAAAGACAAGAAGTTTCCTAAGTTTTCCTAAACTTTCTACTGAACAATGAATGAGGCACATTTTCCTTTTTTAGGTTCCTATAGAGTCTGTTACTTTTTTTTTTTTTTTTTTTTTTTTTTTGCAGTTTTAGGCCAGGGCTGATTTTGAACCCACCACCTCTGGCATATGGGGCCAGTGCCCTACTCCTTTGAGCCATAGGCACCACCCTATTACTTTTCAGTATATGATGATGATGATAAAAGCAACAGCAGCTAAAATCATGTGCCAGGTCCCTTTCTAAGTACTTTTTTTTTTTTTTTTTTTTTTGAGACAGAGTCTCACTCTACTGTCCTGGGTAGAGTGCTGTGGCATCACAGCTCACAGCAACCTCAAACTCTGTGAGTTTGAGCAATTTTCTTATATCAGCCTCCCCAGAAGCTGGGACTACAAGCACCCTGTAGTATACCTGGCTAGTTTTACTAACTTTAGTAGAGATGAAGTCTTGCTCTTGCTCAGGCTGGTCTTGAACTCATGAGCTCAAGAAATCCACCTGCCTTGGCCTCCCAGAGTGCTAGGATTACAAGCATGAGCCACTGTCCCCAGCTCCTTTCTAAGTGTTTTACATTTATTTCATTTAATTATCCTGCAACTTTGTCCACGGATTAGGTCTTGTTGTTATCTCCTTCTTAGAGATGAAAGGGAGGCATAGACATTAATTTGCTAATAAGTAGCACACCAAGACTTTGCATCTAAATTGTCTAATGTCAGGTCCAAGCCTTTCACCACTATGCTATCCCATCTTCCTCTGTAGTAATACAGGTACACCTTGGAGATATTGTAGGTTTAGTGCCAGACAACCACAATAAAGTGAATATCACAATTAAACAAGTGACATAAATTTTTTTTTGTTTCCCAATGACCATAAAAGTTATGTTTATACTATACTACAGCCTCAGCAATAGCATCATGTCTAAAAACTGTACATACTCTAATGAAAAATTTGTTGCTAAAAATGCTAACAATCATTTGAGCCTTCAATGATTCGTAATTTTTTCACTGGTAGAAGGTTTTGCCTTGATGTAGATGGCTGCTCACTGATGGAGAGGTGGTTGCTGAAGGCTGGGGTGGGCGTAGCAATTTCCTAAAATAAGACAATAAAGTCTGCTTCATCAATAGACTGTTCCCTTCACCAAAGTTTTCTCTGTAGCATGCCATGCTATTTGATAGCATTTTATCTAAAGTAGGACTTCTTTGCAATTGGAACAAATCTTTTCAACCCCTACCATTGCCTTATCAAATAAGTTTACATAATGTTATAAAGCCTTTGTTGTCATTTCAATGATGTTCAGAGCATATTAACTAATAGTAGATTCTATCTCAACAAATCATTCATGTGGGCATGGTGGCTCATACATAATTCTAGCACTTGAGGAAACTGAGGTGGGAGGATTACTTGAGGCCAGGAGTTTGAAAACTGCTTGCACAATACATAAACAGTAAAACCATAACACACCAAAAAAAAAAAAAAAAAAAAAAAAAGCTAATTGGGAGGCTGAGGCTGGAGGATCACTGGAGTCCAGGAGTTGGAGGCTACATTGGGCAACAGACAGTCTGTCTCCAGAAAAAAAAAAAAAAAAAATCACTTTATTTTCTCATCCATAAGATGAAAGTTCTCAAGTTTTAAGATTGCAGCAATTCAGTCAATCATATCTTCTGGTTATAATTCCAATTGATATGCTGTTTCCACCATATCTGTATATTTCTTCCACTGAAGTGGAACCCCTCAAAGTCATGAGAAATCAGAATCAACTTCTTCTAAATTCTTGTTCATGTTAATGTTTTGACCTATTCTGATGAAACACAAATGCTTTTAATGGAATCTTTTTTTTTTTTTAATTGTTAAATCATAGCTGCAATCAAGGGGTACAATGTGCTGGTTTCATATACAATCTGAAATATTCTCATCAAACTGTTCAACGTAGACTTCATGGCATTTTCTTAGTTACTGTATGTAGACATTTGTATTCTGCATTTAGTAAGTTTCGCCTGTACCCATTCTAAGATGCACCGTAGGTGTGGCCCCACCCATGGCCCTCCCTCCACCCTAACCTCCCCCCTCCCTTCCCCTTCCTTGGCCCTTTCCTCATGGTCTTGTGCTATGGTTGGGTTATAGTCTTCATATGAAAGCTATAATTTAGCTTCATAGTAGGGCTGAGTACATTGGATACTTTTTCTTCCATTCCTGAGATACTTTGCTAAGAAGAATATGTTCCAGCTCCATCCATGTAAACATGATTTTTCCAAAGGATTTTCTCTTTGCCTTGCTCAGATCCACCAGAAAAATTATTAGCTATGAGAGCTATAGCCTTACAAAATG
>CAUYPK010076273.1:0-42861 GCA_963574355.1 Loris lydekkerianus
CATGTGTCTGTAGACCATGTGCCTGTCTTCTTTGGAGAATCAACTAATTCTTAATGGATGATTTTATTCCAAACACTGAGAAACAAGCTGTATGCCTTAGCTCATAGAGGCAGCATGGATTTAGATGCAGAACTAGAGCGGCGGGGATCCACTCTAGTCAATGGATCCAAGTAAAATTAGAGTGTACAGCTTTTGGGATGCGACAGTGGAGAGAGGACTAGGTGCTGTGAACAAATAGCTGAAAGTCTCTGATTGGTCAGAGTGGAAGTGGTCAGGGACACTTAAAGGAGAAGACCCTTTAGCTAGTGATGACTGAGCCATGTCAGTTTGGTAGTTAAGGTATGAAAGAGAATTTCATCTGCACCAAACATCTGAAGAGTGGAGAGACATGAGGGAGAATGGCCTCACAGAACACCAGTGGTGTCGTATAATGATTCAGCAAATGGGGCTTTGGAGGCATGCTGAATTTTGTTCCAGTCTGAACTCCGCCATTTAATATAGTCATGCGTGACATTATAATATTCCAGTCAACAGCAGGCTGCATGTCTCAAGATTATAACATTTTATTTTTACTGCACTTTTTCTATGTTTAGATATGTTTATATACACAAATAGCATTGTGTTACAGTTGCCTACAGTATTGAGTAAAATTACATATGCTTTACATATTTATAGTTAATAAATATCTATAGTTATAAATATATATACTTTATAAGCTCAGCATTCATTCATAGGAAACAATATAGGCTTTTAACTATGCAGAAAGAAATTTATTACAGGATGTTAACATGGCTCATAGAACTGTTGGAAGGCCAAAGAAACAGATTAGATTGAATATCCAGAAATGATTTCCAGAGCCACACAGTGAATGGGCCACCAAGGGGCTGCTATTTCCTGCCATGGGTCAGGAAACCCCCTCTTGAATCAGGATATCACCAATAAAGCTACAGGCTTCAGAACCATGTCTTATTCTCTGCCTCTTTCTCCACTGCATTCCCTATGCACAACTCAAGAGAATGTGTTTGATTGGTAGGTCCTAACTGACTTCTGGAACCTAGCTCAAGGGAATCTAAGAAATACAACTTTTTTTTTTAGGCTGGAAGTGGAGAAGGAACAAAAGCGTCTGTAACTGGTTGTGACATCAGTGCACTCAGACCAGATGCTATATTTGACTGCTGCCTCTGCAGTCTAGGAAGATGTATTAGGTGAAGATTGAATGCTCTGTGTGCGTGAGTCATAAGTACCAAACTGCTCTGAGCTCCATTTCCTTCTCTGGAGAACTTGGTGACTGACAGGTACAGGGATGAGAGTGAGAAACTAGAAGAGGAGTAAATGGATGTTCTGGTAATCTTCTAACCCTATTAAAAAGTTGAGGGCGCCCTGGGCTCCCCTGGGAGTGCCAAAGGCCAGGCCTGGATGGACTGTGGGGAGATAATGGAGCTATATGGTTGTGGCTATGGCCACAGGAGAGTAAGAGCATGAAGCATGTGGCCAGCAGGGACCTCCTGGACCTCCACCTGGGCAGATAGTCTGCTGTACCCCAGGGAAGCCTCCAGAAGCTCTTGCCCTGGGGTCTCCTCAGCTACTGCAGTAGTAGGGCCACCCAGAGTTTCTGTGCTCTCCATGCAGGGTAGATTTATAAGGTTCCTGGTAAGCACAGGCCTTTGGGATTCTGCTGTGGACTGGATGTTTCAAATCAATGAAGGAGATCACGCCAGAAATGATAGATTCTGCAAGAAACAAAGCCCCAGTGAAAGCTTATTACATAATGATTAGACTCACACATACTGCCTGCTTTGTGGAGATAGCATCAGCCAAAAGGGCTGCAGAAGGACACGATCCTTAACAACATGAAAGCTCTATGGTACTGCACGGGCTAAGGCTAAATGATAGTCTCAGCGGCAGAGTGCTCACCTGAATACCATCTCTGTAATCACCAACAGTAAAAGGGGAAAGAGAGTATTTTTAAATGGAATGATTTCATCATGACAGTTTGTGCTCTTACTGCTGTATGTTGAGTCATACACTTGGTATTTATTGAGTACCAGCGATGTGTCAGGAACAGTGCTTTAAACTAGAGGTCACCAAAGTAGCCTGTGGACTAAATCTGGCCTGTTGCTGTTTTGTTTGTTTGTTTTTTGAGATAAGAGTCTCACTATGTCACCCTCAGTAGAGTGTCGTGGTGTCACAGCTCACAGCAACCTCTAACTCTTGAGCTTAAGCGATCCTCTTGCCTCAGCCTCCCAAGGAGTTGGGACTACAGACAGCTGCCACTACCCCCAGCTACTTTTAGAGATGGGATCTCACTCTTGCTCAGCGTGGTTTCAAACTCCTAACTTCAAGCAATCCACCGGCCTCAGCCTCCCAGAGTGTTGGGATTACAGGCATGAACCACCACACCTAACCTTACTATCTGATTTTTTATAGAAGAAGTTCGCTGAGCCTGCTGTAAACTCAGGGCATTCCACAGCTCTTAAGACAAGATTCCAGTCCTTTCTGTTCCTCTTGTGAAGTGATGCCTCACTCACATTTCCTTCTCTTCTTCTTCCTCACCAAAATGCTTAGTTTGGGAGGCCACTAAATGAAGTTGTTGGCCCAGAGCCCACTAAAATAAGCTCTGCTTCCTGACTCTTCCCTATCTAAATAAATATTTAGGTTTTGTCCTTGACACTTGTATCCTGTTGGCACTATAGTGAGTGTAAAATGGACAAAGCAAGCCAATTTGGTCACTAGCTGCAATGCTGGCTGTTAGAAGGTACTCAGGAAGCACCTGTTGGTGTGAGTTGCCTTCTTGGTCTGGGTTTCAAGAGATGATAGTGCTGCTGGACTTTGGCCTGGGCAGATTTTTCTTCTAGTGCTGTGGTCAGTCCCAGGCTGTTCGTTTCTAGCTTGAGTGCATTCTTAGGAGGATAGGACGGCTGCAAAGGAAAGCAGATGGAGCAGAAGCTTGTGAGAGCAAACTGTGCATTTGAAACATTATTGTAGACATGTAGCAATTTGGTAGGAAGTGGCAGAAGCAGAATTGGATCTAGCTTTGTCTGACTCTAAAATCAATGCTCTGTGATATGTAGCAGTGAAGTGAGATTAGATCAGATGACCCTTGAGGTTCTTTACAACTTTATAGTTTCTGTAGTTGTTGTAAAGTGAAATAAATGTTAGTCAGTTTCATACAGAACGTTCTCTGATTAGGACTGGGGCCGTGTATTTGTTACTATTAATGTAAAACAGACTTCACTTTTAAACGCATTGCCCTTTATTACAATCCAAGAAGCTATTTTACCAAACCAACATCTCAGCTATAGAAAGTTTGCTATAGTTCAGTGAGGGTGCTGGGAGATGATATTTGAAAATATTTGATATCTGATATGATATGATACCAGATATCTGATATTTGATATGATATGTCATATTTGTTTACAAGTGTGAGCCACCATACCTGGCCAGATATGTTTTTATATGTTTGCAACCATGTCTATACTTATATCTGCTTAAGATGCTTTAAACTTTACCTCAAACTAGCTTACAATGCCTATTTATTTTCTGGTGTGATCTAAATGTTTATGTCTACCCCTTCCCAAATTCATATTTTGAAATCCTAATCCATAAGGTAATGGTATTAGGAAGTGGGACCTTTGGGAGGTGATTAGGTTGTAAGAGTGTACCCTTCATGAATGGGACTTTTTTTTTTTTAGACAGAGTTTCAAGCTGTTGCCCTTGGTAGAGGGCAATGGCATCACAGCTCACAACTGGGACTACAGGCGTCTGCCACAAGGCCTGGCTATTTTTAAGTTGTAGTTGTCATTGTTGTTTGGCGGGCTCAGGTTGGATTTGAACCCACCAGCTCTGGTGTATGTGGCTGGTTGGATTTGAACCCACCAGCTCTGGTGCCCTAGTCAGTTGAGCTTTGGGTGCCAAGCCGGGACTGCTTACAGTGTAACTGTAACAGCCAAGCCGGGACTGCTTACAGTGTAACTTCTACTGATAAACAGAGCTCTAAGCATTCTTGCTCAGTCCTATGAGAGACAGAGACAGGGGACGGACACAACAACCTGCCCCAGCCAAGGAATATAAATTCTTCTGTTTGGAGAGATGAGACCAACTTAGGTCAATATCCAGAGGGATAACATGTACTAATTAGCTTAATTCAATCAGATTCTAACTGGAATTGGGTTTGGGGTTGTGTTCCCTTGAACAAAGTCAGGATTCTGTTAGTAATGAAGAAGTGGCTAACTGAGTAAGCAACCAAAAAATCCACCACAATACCCTTTTTTTTTTTTTTCAATTGAGACAGAGTCTTACTTTGTCACCCTCGGTAGAGTACTATGGCATCATAGCTCACAGCAACCTCAAACTCTTGAGTTTAAGTGATTCTCTTGCCATAGCTTCCCTAGTAGTGAGGATATTTTTTGTTGTTTAGCAGGCCCTGGCTAGGTTCAAACCCACCAGCCCTGGAGCATGTGGCAGTGCCCTAACCACTGAGCTACAGGCGCCCAGCCCACAATACCTCTTTTTAAGAAAAAAAATTTGGAGGTCTAGGCATGGTGGTTCATGTAATACTAGAACTCTGGGAGGCTTAGGCAGGAGGATTGAGGTCAGGAGTTTGAGACCAGCCTCAGCAAGAGCAGGACCCATTTCTACTAAAAATAGAAAAAGTTACCTGGATATTGTGGTGAGTCCTGCTCGGGAGGCTGAGCCCAGGAGTTTGAGGTTGCTGTGAGCTAGGCTAATGCCATAGCACTCTAGCTTAGGAAATGGTGAAATTCTATCTCAAAAAAAAAGGAAGGAAGGGAAAGAAAAAAAATACTTGTTTGCTGTATAGAAAACTTGGAAAATAAAGTATAGTTGGGAAAAGGCATTCAAAACACCCTAATACTACTTTATAGAAAACCACTAAAATGTGTTTTTCTCCTAAACATAGTTTTTACTTAGTTGATATCATGTACATTATTACCATTTGTATTTTATTGGCTGATGTACATTTCATTGACTGGATATACCGTAATTTATTTGACAATTCCACCACTGGGTACTCAACAGAGTTTTCCTATAATAGTCCACACAACAATGGATATATATATGTAGTTTTTTATATTTTCAGATTAATATGATAGTATAAACCATTAGGTTATATACTTTACACATGACAGGTAAAAATCAAAATTATGGTTGCATCCTACACCCAGGGAGTGTACCATATATCCATGCATTGTACCCATTGTTTGGGAAGCTACTGAACTCTCTCCCCTTCCCTGCTTCTTGAGTTTAACTGAGAATTACTCTTATGTGGATCTTTAAGTTTCAGATTGGTATTGAGTACATGTGATGCTTGTTTTTTTGTTTGTTTTTTGAGACAGAGCCTCAAGCTGTTGCCCTGGGTAGAGTGCTATGGCATCACATCTCACAGCAGCCTCCAACTCCTGGGCTCAAGCGATTCTCCTGCCTCCACCTCCCAAGTAGCTGAGACTACAGGCGCCTGCCACAACGCCTGGCTATTTTTTGGTTGCAGCCATCATTGTTCTTTGGCAGGCCTGGGCTGGATTTGAACCTGCCAGCTCAGGTGTATGTGGCTGACACCTTAGCTGCTTGAACCACGGGTTCCGATGCTTGTTTATTTCAATCTTGTGAAATTCAGGAGAAGGCACTGCAAATCCATCCAGGTTGTTAACAAAGGATGCAAAATTTCTATCTTTTTGAGGGATGAATAGTATTCCATGGTATACATATACCACAGTTTAATACAATCCATGTGTTGATGGGCAGTTGTGTTGTTCCCATGTCTTTGGAATTGTGAACTGAGTGGCTATGAATATTCCAGTGCAAATACCCTGTGGTAAGATGCCTTTTATTGGGTTGGGTAAATGCCTTGCAGTGGAATTGCAGGGTCAAATGGTAGGTCTATGTTTAGTTCGTTCAGGAATCTCCGTACTTCTTTCTATAGTCTGTACTAGATTGCAGTCCCACTCACAGTGCACGAGTGTTGCTCTTCTCTCCACATCAACTCCTGCAACTGTTGCTTTGGGACCTTGTGACATAGGCCATTCTCACTGGGGTTAGGTATATCTCAAAATGTTTTTGATTTTCATTGCTCTGATGATTAGGGATGATGAGCTTTTATTCACGTATAACAGTGAATATTACGAGGCATGAAGCATTTCATTTCTGTTGACTGTTCCCTTAGGATTACTTTCCAGTGTAAAGCTACTGATAAAAATATTTTACCATCTATGTGGCTTTTGTAACATAGTACAGATTTGTTTTCCAAAATGGTTGTACTAGCTTAAACTGTTATCAGAATGTGTGATTATAACCACTCCAGCATTTGGTATTATCATTTAAACATTTATGACCAGGATGGTGCCTGTGGCTCAGTGGGTAGGACACCATTTACCAACGGTGGTGGGTTTGAACCCAGCCTCGGCCAAACTGCAATAAAAAAATAGCCAGGCATTCTGGCGGGTGCCTGTAGTCCCAGCTACTCAGGAGTCTGAGGCAAGAGAATTGCCTAAGCCCAGGAGTTAGAGATTGCTGTGAGCTGTGACGCTACGGCACTCTACCAAGGGTGATAAAATGAAACTTGTCTCTAAAAAAAAATAATAATAAATATTAGGTATACAATTCGAAACGCTTTTTACATGATCCTTATGTTAGTGACGATATCCTTATTCTGTGTTTGATTTGGGTTTTTTTATTCTCTGTAGGGATCTGCAAAGACTTGGAGAACTTCAGTCTGAATTAGCGGGAGTAGCTGACTTCTCTGCTACCTATCTTCACTGCCAGCTACTTCTCATCAAGGTTGGTTTGAATCCATTATGCTTATGATTGTGATGCTAAGAATGCAGTTTCATGGGTCCAGCAGTGCTTGAGGCCATAAGTTGAAAAACATAGTCTTGTACAATCACTTAGCAATGGAGAAATTATGTATGCTGCAATGTAATTCATTATATTTGTCTCTAAATAAAAAAACATTAACTTGGGTGGCGCCTGTGGCTCAGTGGGTAGGGTGCCGGCCCCATATACTGAGGGTGGCGGGTTCAAACCTCCTCCCACCCCCCAACCCCCGGCCATACTGCAACAAAAAAATAGCCGGGTGTTGTAGTGGGTGCCTGTAGTCCCAGCTATTCGGGAGGCTGAGGCCAGGAGTTGGGAGTTGCTGTGACCTGTGACGTCACGGCACTCTACCAAGGGCGATAAAGTGAGACTCTGTCTACAAAAAAAAAAAAAAAAAAGAAAAGAAAAGAAACATTAACTTATTTGAGTTAATTTGAGGAATTTGAGTTTGTAAACTTTTGGAGAAATTTTTTCATCATTATACAGGGTATCCTAAAGTTCGTGTGCTATTTAAATAGTACAGAGCTATTAGAGCAGATTGGATCACCGTTTTAATTAGACTCCCAATGATTTTGAATGTTTTGTATAACTTGATTAGCAAAGGACTTATATGAACTTTTATACTACTTACTTTTTTTTTTTAGACACAGAGTCTCCCTTTATTGCCCTCAGTAGAGTGCTATAGCGTCACAGCCCACAGCGACCCCCAACTCCTGGGCTTAGGCGATTCTCTTGCCTCAGCCTCCTGAGTAGCTGGGATTATATGTGCCCGCCACAACGCCCAGCTACTTTTTTGTTGCAGTTCGGCCAGGGCTGGGTTTGAACCTGCCACCCTTGGTATATGGGGCTGGTGCCCACCCACTGAGCTACAGGTGCCGCCCTTTATACTACTTTCTTTCAAGTGCTTATTTTATTATGTCAAGAGTTAAAATGTTGATTTTTTAAAATTTTTTTTTGAGACACAGTCTTACTTTGTCACCCTTGGTAAAGTGCTGTGGCATCATAGCTCACAGCAACCTCAAACTCCTAGGCTCAAGTGATAACTTGCCTCAGCCTCCTGGGTAGCTGGGACTACAGGTGCCTGCCACAATGTCCAGCTATTTTTAGAGATGGGTCCTTGCTCTTGCTCAGGCTGGTCTCGAGCCCATGAGCTCAGATAATCCACCTGCTTCCGCCTCCCAGAGTGCTAGGATTACAGGCATGAGCCACTGCCATGAGCTGTGTGATGCCACGGCACTCTACTGAGGGCGATAAAGTGAGACTCTGTCTCTACAAAAAAAAAGCAAAATATAGCCAGCATACCGAAAGTCAGTACATGAATGGGATAATTGTTCCATATCCTATCTCATGCCATTCTTGTTATCTGACTGGTGTTTTTACTGAGAAGCACCTCATTCTAGCAGCAATAGTAAGATGTTTAAGTAGCAAACATACATTTTTTTCAAACTTATATTTTTGAGATATAAAATTAACTTGGCTGGGTGGTACCTGTGGTTCAAAGGGATAGGGCGCCAGTCCCATATGCTGGAGGTGGTGGGTTCAAACCCAGCCTCAGCCAAAACCACACACACACACACAAAAATTAACTTGGCATCATTCCTGACTAATTATCTAGCCTGAAACTTCAGTTTCTTCACAGACTAAGCATACAGAAATAAGCAGTGGATTTTATTGAAATCCAAAGGCATTTTTGAATGACATTGTTATCAACCATTAATTGTCTCAGGACCTTTGTCATTTTTATTTAACTATATGAGTTGTTGATTTTTACACTGTGATTTTTCAATGTGTTTCTTAGTATTTTTCAGTTTTATAAATGCATGCTTAATTTATTATAATCTATAACCATGTAATTCTTCTTGTAATATGTTGCTTTACTGTTTTGTAAATAAAGTTTATATATTTTCAGAGTATTTTTGTATGTACCATAAGAAAATATTTTCAAAGAGAAACCTCTAAAACCTTTTTAAAAAAAACAACCAGTTAAACTAGTTCAGTAGCATTCAGCTTCTATAGCAGAGATTTGGTATAAATTTATGCTTAGGCTATAAGAGAGCACTTCTCACTTGAGCTTTTTCTTGGCTTTAGTTCTAAATATTCTGAGTCTTCAATGTTATCGATGATATTTGACCAAAAGTTGAATAAGTGGAGGATGCAAAAATTATTTTCTGCTGTGTGATGTGTGAGCTTACACTTCAGATGGTGTAGGGTGTGTTCTTATACAAGAGGTGTGTATACACTTAGTTGGGTTGGTATTTAAACAGTCCTTGTTAGGCTTGATACACATCTTTGAATGTAACCACTACCACAGGAAAGATAATAGAACATTTCCATCACCAGGAGAAGTTCTTTCATGCCCTTTATTTTTTTGTAGAGACAGAGTCTCACTGTACTGCTCTCGGGTAGAGTGCCATGACGTCACACGCTCATAGCAACCTCTAACTCTTGGGCTTATGCTATTCTCTTGCCTCAGCCTCCCGAGCAGCTGGGACTACAGGCCCCTGCCACAAAGCCTGGCTATTTTTTTGTTGCAGTTTGGCCGGGGCTGGGTTTGAACCCGCCACCCTCAGCATATGGGGCCGGCGCCCTACTCACTGAGCCACAGGCGTCGCTCCTTTTTTTTTTTTTTTTTTTTTCTTTTTGAGACAGAGTTTCAAGCTGTCATCCTGCGTAGAGTGTCTTGGTGTCACAGCTCACAGCAACCTCAAACTCTTGGGCTTAAGCGATTCTCTTGCCTCGGCCTCCCAAGGAGCTAGGACTATAGGCACCCACCACAATGCCTGGCTTCTTGTTGTTGTTGTTGTTGTTGCAGTTATCATTGTTGTTTTAGCTGGCCCAGGCCAGGTTCGAACCCACCAGCCTTGGTGTATATGGTC
Organism: Loris lydekkerianus; assembly: GCA_963574355.1. Taxonomy (NCBI): domain Eukaryota; kingdom Metazoa; phylum Chordata; class Mammalia; order Primates; family Lorisidae; genus Loris; species Loris lydekkerianus. The sequence goes on from CAUYPK010076273.1 coordinate 9,705, forward strand.
GGTGCCCTACCCACTGAGCTACAGGTGCCATCCAAGAATCTGCCTTTCTTTCTTTCTTTCTTTCTTTTTTTTTTGCAGTTTTTGGCCAGGGCTGGGTTTGAACCCGCCACCTCTGGCATATGAGGCCAGCGCCCTACTCCTTGAGCCATAGGTGCCACTTCAAGAATCTGCTTTTCAATTGTAACATAATGGGTGAGAAAAAAACATAGAAGTATGTTGGTTACTCAACATCAAGTGACCAAGTAGGTATGGGCCCCAGACCTAGACCCCTTTTTTTTTTTTTTTTTTTGGTTTGGTTTTTTGTTTGTTTGTTTTTCTTGAGACATAGTCTTACTTTCTTGCCCCTGGTAGAGTTCTGTGGCATCCTAGCTCACAGCAACCTCAAACTCTTGAGCTGAAGCTATTCTTTTTTTTTTTTTTAATTGTTAAATCATAACTGTGTACATTAGTGCAATTGCCTGTACCATTCTAAGATGCACCATAGATGTGGCCCCACCTATTACCCTCCCTCCACCAAAAACCTCCCCCCTCCCTTCCCCTTCCTTGGCCCTTTCCCCATAGTCTTGTGCTATAGTTGGAGCTCAAGCTATTCTTTTGCCTCAGCCTCCCAAGTAGCTGGGACCACAGGCACCCACCACAATGCCTGGCTATTTTTTTTTAAAGATGGGAGTTCTTGCTCAGGTTGGTCTTGAACTTGTGAGCTCAGGCAATCCACCCACCTTGGCCTCCCAGAGTACTAGGATTACAGGAGTGAGCCACTGCTCCCTCCCTCATGTTTTTAATAATAGGAGCAAAGTAAATAGTGTGGCACAACACTGTATTCTATAGTCAGTAGTGTTCTTTATGAAGAATTATACAATAACATGACAAAATACGGATAGTGTAATATTATGTATAAGAAAAAATGGGGAGCCAATTATAATCCTCAAACATGTAATCCTGAACACCATAAGCCTGAATGTTGAAATTTCAAAAGATCAAAATCCCCAGTGTCTGCCAGGCACAGTGGCTCACTCCTGTAATTCCAACACTTTGTAGGTTAAGGTGGGTGAATTGCCTGAGCTCACAGGTTCAAGACCAGCCTGAGCCACAGCAAGATTCCATCTCTAAAAAAAAAAATAGCCAGGCACCTATAGTCCCAGCTACTTGGGAGGCTGAGGCAAAAGGATCACTTGAACCCAAGAGTTTAAGTAAAATATCTCAAGAATAGAAAAGCAAGTATCCAACGTATTCAATACTAATTTGAAGCCAGCAGATGAACTAATACATGCCCAGACAAGAGAAAAACCCAATTCAAGGAAGAGGGACCAGAGAAGTAAATGGGAGAGGGGAGGAGGGAGGAGGCTTGGTGTGCTCTCCTAATGGGCACAATGTAAGGGTATATGGCACACCTTCTGGGTGACGGGCACGACTGCCTAAGAGACCTTACCTAAAAAACACAAACATTGTAACCCAATTGTTTATACCCTCATATTAATCTGAAATTTTAAAAATATTCTTTTAAAGATTTATTTACTTTTTTTTTTTTTGGAGAGGTCTTTATAGTCAACAATATGTAGAGTAACATGTAAGGTCAAGTGCTAGACTCTGTCATTAAGTGAGAACTGTGGATTCTTTTTTTTTTTTTTTTTTTTACATATAAATGTGTTTATTAGGTTTCCATATTTTTGCCTTCACAAAATTAAAAAGGCTTAAACTTTAATTAATTTAATTTAAACAATAACAATGTTTAAGATAAGGACTAGAAACAAAAACCTCGTAAAGAACGAACATAAATACATTCAGAAAAAAAATCAGACAATTGCTAAATCAAAATATTAAGCAATAATAATATAATAATAATGCAAAGAAAGTACCATTCACATTGTCAAATAAGAGTATGTCTATTATAGAATGCTTTGATTCTGAGATTCAGTATGGAGTCATCAGTTAACTTCTTTTTTTTTTTTTAAGTATCAAAGATTAGGCAACTAATATTTACAAATAAAAGTCAAAGATAATTTCAAAAAATAGATCATGCCAAATCTTATAGACAATAGAAAAAGAAGAAATACTTCAAAATCATTCTACCCAGATCAAGTAGAATGATTTTGATTTATTTATATTTTTTACGGTTTGGGGGGGGGGTTGTTTTTTGGCTGGGGCTGGGGCCGAGTTTGAACCCACCACATCCAGTATATGGGGCCGGCACCCTACTCCTTGAGACACAGGCACCAGGGATTTATTTGAGACACATATAAAAACACAACAGAACACCTCAACAATAACATATTTTTGCAAGCATAAAACACTAAGGTGTGCTAATGACAGTTGCATGAGTAGAACAGTTAGAAGAAGATAAACCGTATTCATAACAAAATTGGTCAAAAGGGGCAATGTAGAAATGCCTATCATTATAGTTGGTAATTGTGTGCAATTGCAGTCGTCTGAAGTACTGTGACAAACAACCTTAGTCGTCTGATGAGATCTATTGAAAACCACTATGGGTTACTTCTGCACATGCTGAGATGTTGGGATCTTGAGAAATGTTATCTTTCCCAAGTATAGTTGTTCAGAAAGAAAATCTCTTTCTTTGACAGAGGAAGTTTTAGCACTTTTATATATATATATGCACAGTGCTTACAAAGTTGATATTGTGATAATGCACTTTCATGGAGTCAAATTTCTGATACGCAGGTCGCAGAAGAAATGTCTATCCCAGCTTCCAGAGAGTCCACTTTGCCTTCTGTGTTATTTCTTTCTGGGCCCTTGGCTGGTTGGATAGTGCCCAACATTAAGGGCAATTACTCCCCACCTAGTCCACTCGGACTCATACACTCTTCTCCTCTAGCAATACTCTTACAGATACACTCAGAATAATGCTTTACCAAGTTTCTAGGTATTCCTTAATCCGGCAAAATGATACCTAAATAAAGTCCACAAGTTCACCCCTTATTAACTTGGCACCCATGCGGATCTCCTTAAACTGTGTTTAAATTCCAAATGAAAGACAGTAACAAGGTAATAGTTCCACCTAACATGATGCAGATGACCTGGATATACCAAAATATACTAATCCCTTCCTCAGAATTGGGCTTTCAATATTTTAGGGTTTTAGTCTTTCATGATTTCAGTGTTTGGGATTGTATCTTTTGAGATTATGATACAAACCCCAAGAAAGGATACAAAAGAAATTCTGCTTTCTGACTCCAACTATATAAAATACATGCATATGAGAAATGATTGGAAGTAAATATTCAAAAAATGTGCATAGTCTGTCGTCTAGAGCTAGAATGATAGGCACCAGATAGAGGTGATTGTTGAGCACTTGAAATGTTCAAATTGAGGTGTGTTGTAAGTGTAAAATAAATACCTAATTTCTTAATGTGAAGAAATGTGAACTATCTCAATAATTTAAAAAATACTGCGTGGTACATATGGGTATCTAGATATATGGTGTTATTGTTAGAAACATTAATTTTACCTATTTTAATTTAAAATGACTACAAGAAAATTTAAAATTTCATATTTGGCTCATATTATGTTTCTATTGGACAGTACTAGTCTGGGTTTCCTGTAATGTCTTTCTATTACCTTGGTAATTAAGAAGGACTGAGAAAATGAGAGGCTCAAACAGGTTTACACAAGAGATGAGGTCATATGGATAGATAGGAAAGGAGAGAGATGGAAGGTAAAATTCATGGCTGTTGGTGAGTTTTGAATGCAGAGAGATTAAAGAGAGGGAAGAATGTAGGAAAAGTTGCTTGATTTTTAGTTGGGATATGTCACTGAAGTGATAAGGGAGTTATTCAAAGCGTAAGAGCAGATGAGCAAAGAAGAAAGAACTATCGTCATGGAAGAACCATCTAGGAGGCTCAGGGAGCCCAGAAGCTCTGAGAACAAGGAATGCTCAGAATGCTGGCTGGCCTGCACTGGTGAAGACTTTTTGGCTCCTGGCCTTTGGGCCAGAAATTGGATCAAATAGACAAGAATTCATTTAGCTCAAACCATTGGCCTCCTTTTTCTCCATAATAGGTAGGGCTTATTGCCTTGAAAGAATAAGATAGATGGAAAAGAAATCCTATTCATGGTAGACTTACATAGCAAAATGAAAATATAAATCTCAAATGATATGCCAGTCTTCGTGATATCTCTTGATTTGTCTGTGTAGGCCTTACAGGAAAAGCTGTGGAATGTGGCTGCCCCTTTGTATTTGAAGCAGAGTGATTTGGCCTCAGCAGCAGCAAAACAGGTAAGCTTATTCAGATATTCCTGTCTTAATAGGTCTCTCTCCAGGAATTGTTCCATCCAAAACAGAGCCACAGACCGTCCCATGGCTCCATGCCTCTGCTGTGGCCTCCCTGTTTTCAGGCTATGACAGATGGCAGTAAGATGAGAAGCAGCATAATTACAGGACCTAGCACTGGCTTTGGAATCAGTTCTAGCCCCAAATCTGCCTCTAATTTGCTGAATGATAATTGAGCGACTTACTTAACCTTCCTATAAAGTGTGGCACTTGAAATAGATGATGAATGTGATTCTTTTGTATTCTAAAATATCAGTTTGAGTTTCAGATATACTAAAATCTAATAAATACTAACATGATTCTTTCATCTGAAAATGTAGCTGAACTCATTTTGAGGTTATCTATTTAGCCTTACCATCTCTTGAATGTTCAAATGTCCTTAAATTTCTGAATAGCTCATTAAGTAGCATTTAATTTTATTTGCCTTGAGTTTCCTTGTGGCTTTAAGCAGTTTCCTTTTGTCCTTACATACTGAGATTTGGTGAACTCTCGTGAATCACATCATCCAAATTGTGAATCTGTGTATGACTCAGTAGGAAGCTAATGATGGAGACTGTGATTATTACATTATAATTCCCTGAATGGTTTTATGTCTGTTATCTTAATTAACCCTCACAATAATCCCATTAGATAGGAATAAGTATTATTCATTTTTACAGATGAGGCTCAGCAAGATTAAATTGGTAGAGTTATAGTTAGTAGAATCATGACTTGAGACCAGGTTTTCTTTCTTCTATACTGCCCGATCTTTCATCTAATGTACACTCTCTCTCAGAACCGGTATGTGGTTTATTATAGGGGAGTACAACTTAATGACTAGGACCCCAAATTAGGCCATATTGGGATGGGTGAGACCGGGGAGTAGTAGTTTGGAAGGAAGAGATAAAAGGAATTACCATTGCTATATACCAGATATGCTATTAAGTACTTAACATGCCCCCATTTAATACTTTAAATTTTATGTTAGTGGTGCTCTTTCTTCCCTTCTTACAGATAGGGAAACTGAGGCACCATGTAATTAAGTAACTTGTCTTACTGTCAGTTGTGGAAGAGCTTGTGGTTATTTTTCTGACCCTAAAGTCTTCAGAGGGAGGCGAGCATAGAAGGGAAAGAGGACCATCATTTGGATGGAAGGAGCTTATTTGGATAGAATCGAGCAAGAACTTAGGATCCTCTCTGCTTAATCTGGGGTCATAGATATTGTTTTCTGCACTTAATTTCCTTCCCAAACTCTCTCAAACAGACCAGGCCTATAGACCAGTCTGTCTGGATGACTAACTATATACTTAATGGTTTCTGATGCTTAATTCTGGAGGAATTCCTGGGGATTGAGTTTCCATGCATAAGATATACATTGATATATTCCCACTGCGCAGTGAATTTGGTTTAGGGTAACAAGAAGTGTTTGCAGTTCTTTGCAGTTTTATCAATGATTAAACTTTCATATCTTCATATCAATAATTAAGATGATTTTAGGCTCGGCGCCAGTAGCTCAGCAGTTAGGGCGCTGGCCACGTACACCAGGGCTGGTGGGCTCAAACCTGGCCCGGGCATGTGGCAGGTGCCTGTAGTCCCAGCTACTTGAGAGATTGAGGCAAGAGAATCACTTAAGCCCAAGAATTTGAAGTTGCTGTGAGCTGTGATGTGATGGCACTCTACCCAGGGTGACATAGTGAGACTCTGTTTAAAAAAAAAAAAGATTTTTATACCAGATGAAAGTCTTTTTTTGTTTTGAAACACAGTCTCACTGTGTCGCCCTCAGTAGAGTGCTATGACATCACGGCTCACAGCAACCTCAAACTTTTAGGCTTAAGTGATTCTCTTGCTTCAGTCTCCCAAGGAGCTGGGATTACAGGTGCTTACCACAATGCCTGGCTATTTTTTTTGTTGTTGTTGTTATTGTTGTTGCAGTTGTCATTGTTTAGCTGGCCCAGGCCGGGTTTGAACCTACCAGCCTCTGTGTATGTGGCCAACGCCCTACCCACTAAGCTATAGGTGCCACCTGAAGTCTTTTTTTGTAATTGAAAAAATAATTTATTCTCTTTTCACAATACTTACTATACTAATTTCTCTCAACATTTAAAGCATAGAGACTTAAAATCTCAATTCAGAGTTTTACCAAAGATCACTAAACAGTAGATATTTTTACTGACTGATAATTACCTTTTCTTTATAGATCATGGAAGAGACCTACAAAATGGAGTTCATGTACAGTGGTGTAGAGAATAAGCAGGTGGTGATTATACATCACATGAGGCTGCAGGCCAAAGCTTTGCAACTTATAGTAACAGCAAGAACTACTCGAGGGTAAGTTGTGAGGATGGCCAACAAGTGTGGCACGCTCCTTTCCAAATGCCTTCAGACATTACACCAAGGTAGATGATAAGTAAGATGAGATTTAGGAAAGGTGTGCTAAGGGATAAGTGATATATTCATTTTTCAGATATTCCACATTCTGTTCTAGGATCAGATTAGATCCTTGGAAGTCTGATCATGTCTCTCCCTTGCTAAAAACCCTCTAGTGGCTCTCTATTATCTATTATTTATTATAAATAAATAATAGTGGCTCTCTATTATCTCTAGCATAACACAGGATTTCATCAACTGCCACATTTCCTTGATTCTCAGATGCACATTTTTTATTATGGTAATTTCTCTGAAAACAGATACTTTGATGGTGTGCTGTAGTTTGATTGAAAGTCTTTTTTTTTTTTTGAGACAGAGCCTCAAGCTGTCATTCTGGGTAGAGTGCTGTGGCATCACAGCTCACAGCAACCTCCAGCTCCCGGGCTTAAGTGATTCTCTTGCCTCCACCTCCCCAGTAGTTGGGACTACAGGCGCCTGCCACAATGCCTGGCTATTTTTTGGTTGTAGTTACCCTTGTTGTTTGGCGGGCCCGGGCTGGATTCAAACCCACCAGCTCTGGTGTATGTGGCTGGAGCCTTAGCTGCTTGAGCTATAAGTGCCGAGCTGTTTTTGTTCCTTGATATTTTCTTTCTTTTTATCTTTTATTGTTGGGGAATCATTGCGGGTACAAAGAGCCAGGTTACACTGCTTGCATTTGCTGGGTAAAGTCCCTCTAATAATAGTGTCCCGTCCCCAAGAGGTGTGTCACACACCGTGGCTCCACACCTCCCTCCCTCCTTCTCTGTTCCCCCATTCCCCCTCCCCCCAATGTTTCTTGATATTTTTAAAAATAAAGGTATATCTTAAGAAGGATGGCACCAGGCTGGATATGGTAGCTCATGCTTACAAACCCAGTGCTTTGGAAGGCCAAGGCAAGGGGATCACTTGAGACCAGGAGTTTGAGACCAGCCTGGGCAACATAGTAAGACCCCTGTCTCTATAAAAAATTAGCCAGGAATGGTGGCACATACCTCTAGTCCCAAATACTCAGAAGCCATGATCGTACTACTGCACTCCAGCCTAGGCAACAGTGTGAGACCTGTTTCAAAAGAAAAAAAAAGAATGATGGCATCATAAGTTTAATATAATACAGTACCCAAGTAATTTGTTGCCAGCTCACAGACACATTTGGTACTTAGTCCAGCAACTGTGTCAACCTGAAACAGGTATAAAGAAAGAAATATGTGTTTAAGCACTGAAAAGTACTAGTCAGAAAGACATTCTGAAATTTTTTTAATTTCTTCATTTATCTTAATAGTGATCTGATAAACTCAAAGAATCATTTCACTTTAAACATATTAACATTAATATATTTAATTTAATTTATTTTATTTTTTATTTTATTTATTTTATTTTTTTGAGACAGAGTCTCAAGCTGTCACCCTGGGTAGAGTGCTGTGGTGTCATAGCTCACAGCAACCTCAAACTCTTGGGCTCATGTGATTCTCTTGCCTCGGCCTCCCAAGTAGCTGGGACTACAGGCGTCCACCACAATGCCTGGCTATTTTTTTGTTGCAGTCGTCATTGTTGTTTTAGCTGGCCCAAACCAGGTTCAAACCCACCAGCCTTGGGGTTAGTGTCTGGCACCCTACCCACTGAGCTACAAGCACCACCCAGTATCTTTAATTTTAAAATATTAAGATTACAGACTCCTGCCTGTAGTCCCAGCTATTCAGGGAGGATTGCCTAGGAGCTTGAGTACAGCCTGGGCAAAATAGATAGACCCTGTCTTAAAAAAAAAAAAAATTGCAAAGTGAAGATTCTCTCGTAATATACTCCTTCTAAAACAGTTGTCAACATTTCATGTATTCATTTTCAGATTTTCCCAAGTTATGTAGATGTATGTATAGCATAAATGGAATCATAGTATACTTTGCCTCCTTTTCCTTTCACCCAGCAGTATAATATGCTTATCTTTTCATGTTATTATATAAGGATACTGATATATTTGGTCTTTACTCATGCTGTGTTATTTTACATTTTTCATTTATATGCATTCCTGCTTATTTTTTCTTTCTTGATTTTTGCTGGGCTTTCTTTGATTTGTTTTTCCTCCAAGGGTTTGGAAGTTACGTAACCTAATTCTAACCTATTGAAGTGAGCGGCAGTAGAACATAGTGATGAAGAGGGCTGTGGGTACCATATTTCTTGGGTTCAGACCTCAGCTTTTACATTTGTAAACTTTGTGTCTTGGAACAAGGTACTTAATACTTCCATGTCTCAGTTCATATAAGTTAGACTCGAATAATAATAGTACCTACCTCTTCCTCGTAGGGTTATTGTAAGGATTATTATAGACAAAGCCTTTAAAATGCTGCCAGTCAGGTTCACAGTAAATATTTGATAAATACTAGCTAAAATTAGCTTTAGTAATAGTGTTGTTATCCTTATACAGGATATCCATAAAGTTCATTTGCAACAAATTTTAGGGACACCCTGTTTTGTTTTTGTTTTGTTTTTTGTTTTTTTTGAGACAGTCTTACTATGTCACCCTGGGTAGAGTGCCATAGCATCACAGCTCACAGCAACCTCAACTCCTGGGCTCAAATGATTCTCTTGCCTCAGCCTCCCAAGTAGCTGGGACTACAGGCGCCCACCACAATGCCTTGCTAGTTTTTGGTTGTAGTTGTCATTTTTGTTTGACAGGCCTGGGCTGGATTCGGATCTGCCAGCTCCAGTGTATGTGGCTGCTGCCTTGGCTGCTGAGCCACAAGCACCGAGCCAACACCCTGTATTTTTAATAAACATATTGAACTTAATATCAGTATAAGAAACCAACTGAGGGCTGGGTGCAGTGGCTCACGCCTGTAATCCTAGCACTTAAGAGGCCGAGGAGGGTAGATTGCCTGAGCTCACCAGTTCAAGACTAGACTGAGCCAGAGCGAGATCTCGTCTCTAAAAATAGCCAGGCTGGGCAGCACCTGTGGCTCAAAGGAGTAGGGCGCCGGCCCCGTATACCAGAGGTGGTGGGTTCAAACCCAGCCCCTGCCAAAAACTGCAATCAATCAATCAATCAATAAAATAAAAATAGCCAGGCATGTGGCCGGTGCCTGTAGTCCCCGCTACTTGGGAGGCTAAGGCAAGAGAATCACTTGAGCCCAAGAGTTGCTGTGAGCTATGAAGCTATGGCACTCTACTGAGGGCAACAAAGTGAGACTCTGTCTCAAAAAAAACAAAACAAAACTGAATTTATGATCACTTCATTGTCTCCAAAATTAAGATGAAAATTTTAGTGTGTTTTGTTTCTTACTGATTAAATAATTTGGGAGTTTTAATATTTTTATAATTTATTCACTGATCTTTATAAACTTATAAATGCATGTATTTAAAAGTTTTTAAGATTGGCAGTGCCCCATAGTTCAGTAGGTAAGGTGCCAGCCACATATACAGAGGTTGGCCAGTTCGAACCTGGCCCAGGCTGGCTAACAAACAACAATGACAACTGCAACAAAAAAATAGCCAGGCGTTGTGGGTGGGTGCCTGTAGTCCCAGCTACTTGGGAGGCTGAGGCAAGAGAATCGCTTAAACCCAAGAGATTGAGGTTGCTGCGAACTGTGACACCATGGCACTCTACCCAGGGTGACAGCTTGAGACGCTGTCTCAAAAATAAAAGAAGTTTTTAAGAGTACGTGAGGTCGGATACAATCTTTACAAGTTTAGCTCCAATTTGCCTACTACTGTTCTTTTTGTATGATGGTTTCTATTTATTTATTTGTTTATTTGTTTGTTTGTTTTGTTTTTGAGACAGAGTCCTACTGTGTTGCCCTCAGTAGAGTGATATGTCATTACAGCTCACAGCAACCTCAAACTCTTGGGCTTAACCGATTAAGCCTCAGCCTCCCAGTAGCTGGGACTATAGGCACATGTCCCAACACCCAGTTATTTTTTTTTTGTTGTTGCAGTTGTTCATTGTTGTTTAGCTGGCCAAAGCCAGATTCAAATCCACCAGCCTCAGTGTATGTGGCTGGCGCCATAACCACTGTGCTATGGGCGCTAAGCCGATGGTTGCCTTTTTAAATCCCTTATTCTAATATATTTTTTATTTGACTGAAAAACATTCTCTAGGGTTTATCAGAACTAGTATATACAAAGTATACTCATTTTGACTTTGTGCTTCTGAAACTGCCTTTCTTTTGCTCTAATACATAAAGGGAATTCTTTAGAACACCACAAATTTTGCTATAATGTCGTTTAGTATTTAATGTTATAGTTGGATAGCTGATGTCAGTTTGGTTCTTTTTCCTTTGTAGATAGATTATTTTTGACTCAAAGCTGTAAAATTTTCTCTTTTTCTTTAGAAGTCAGAAATTTCACCAGCATATGTCTAGGTGTGTGTTGTTTTGTTTGTTTTTTTCTTTTCTTTTTTTTTTTTTTTTTTTCCAATATTTTTGCTGACCTGCAGTGGGACATTGAAGTTTCAGCTGTTTTTAGCACAGGAATTTTTTTCTTCCATTATTTCTTTAATTATTACTTCCTATATACACTCTAGTCTCTCATACTGGATACTGGATATTTTTTGGATCTATTTCCTCTATACCTTTTCTTTCTTTCTTTCTTTTTTTTTTTTTTTTGAGACAGAGTCTCAAGCTGTCACCCTGGGTAGAGTGCAGTGGCGTCACAGCTCACAGCAAACTGGGGCTTAAGCAATTCTCTTGCCTCAGCCTCCCAAGTTGCTGGGACTACATGTGCCCGCCAAATGCTTGGCTATTTTTTTATCGTAGTTGTCGTTGTTTGGCAGGCCTGCCAACTCCGGAACCCACCAGCTCCCATGTATGTGGCTGGTACCCTAGCTGCTTGAGCTATAGGCGCTGAGCCTATACCTTTTCTTTTTTAATTTCAGTTTCTTTTACTCTATATTCTGAATAAGTCCCTCAACATGCTTTTTAAATTTACCATTTCAGTTTTTATCATTGTTCATTCCACTGTTCCTTAAGTGTTGAGTTTGACTTCATTTTTTTTTATTTCCAAGTGTGCTTTCTTCTATGTACTGCTATTGTAGCAGTTTCTCTTACTTGATCAATGCAGTATCATTTCAGACTCCTCTGAACTTTCACTGAGATTATTTATTAGAATTTTTTTTAAAAGTTTTATGCGCTTTTTTGCCTTGACTTTATCTTATTGAGGACTGCTTGGTCTTATTTAAAGCTCCTGTTTATAACACCTACTAATTTTCCATTTATTGTCTTCACATACAGTGAAAGTCTAGACTAGTTTAAATTGGTAATTTGTATTCTCACATGATTATAGGTCAGTGGTTAGATCTTCCCATGTGAGGCTGGGCACAGTGGCTCACGCCTATAATCCTAGCACTCCAGGAGGCTAAGGAGGGTGGATTACTTGAGCTCAGGAGTAACAACACCGTCCTGAGCAAGAACAAGACCCTGTCTCTACTAAAAATAGAAAAACTAGTAGGATGTGGTGGTGCACACCTGTATTCTCAGCTCCTTGGGAAGCTGAGACAAGAGGATTATTCAAGTGCAGGAGTTTGAGGTTGCTATGAGGATGCCATGGCACTCCGCCCAGGGCAACAGAGTAAGACTCTGTCTCAACAAAAAAGAAAAGAAAAAAGATATTCCCATGTGAGCCTCACTCTTTCACAGCTTTGGTTCCTTATCCAAGAAAAAAATCGGAATCCTTTTGGTAGAGGCCTACTTTATGTATATAGCGTGCAGGTGAGGCTGCCTGCTCTGTTTTGGGGTTTGGAGAGAGTTCTCAAATCTTTTTGTATTTTATTGTTTGACATCTTTCCAGGTGATTCCTCTGTAAGTGGGCCAAAAAAGAAAAATGTCCCTGCGTGGCCAATTGCTTTCCTTTTTGCTCCTGCTTGGCTTGAATTTTACCTTGTAGCCTTCTCACTCCTGGTAGTCTTTGACAGGTTAACCTCACTATGAAATTTCGGTTCCATTTCTGATAATATATCTGTTAAGAAAGTTTCAAGTACTACTTTTTTTTCAGGATAAGAATTTAAATGAATGTTGCTTGTGGAGTAGGGTTCCTTTTGCCATTTCCCATTTATTCATTCAACAATATACTGTCTGGGTGCGGTGGCTCACGCCTATAATCCTAGCACTCTGGGAGGCTGAGGCATGTGGATTGCCTGAGCTCACGGGTTCGAGACCAGCCTGAGCAAGAGTGAGACTCCATCTCTAAAAAAAAATAGCCAGGTGTTGTAGAAGGCGCCTGTATTCCCATCTACTCAGGAGGCTGAAACAAGAGGATTCACTTGAACCCAAGAGTCTGAGGTTGCTGTGAGCTATGATGCCACAGTACTCTACCAAAGGTGACAAAGTAAAACTTTGTCTTTAAAAAAAAAAAAGAAACCAAATATACTGATTCCTGCCTGTGCTAGGAAATATAGGATGAAGAATACAAAGTTTTTACTCTAATGGAGCTTACATTTTGGTAGAAAGACTAAACTAGGCTATTAAGAACATTGAGATTGGCTTGGCACCCAAAGCACAGTGGTTATGATGCTGGCCACATGCACTGAGGCTGGTGGGTTCGAATTCCGCGCAGGCCTGTAAACAACAATGACAGCTGCAACAACAACAAAAAAATAGCACCTATAGTGCCAGCTACTTGGGAAGCTGAGGCAAGAAAATCACTTAAGCCCAAGAGTTTGAGGTTGTTCACTCTACCAAGGATGACATAGTGAGACTCTGTCTCAAAAAATAAAATAAGGGGAGGGAGGGGGGTGGAAGGAGGGGGATTGGTGAGAATACACTTGTGGTGCATCTTACAATGGTATATGTGAAACTTAGTAAATGTAGAATGTAAACGTCTCAACACAATGACTGTGAAATTGCCAGGAAGGCTATGTTAACCAGTGTGATATAAACGTGTCAACCGGTCTGTGAAACTAATGTATGATGCCCCATGATCATACCATTGTACATAGCTATGATTAAATTTAAAAAAAAGAAAAAAAAAAGAAAAAAGTTTGATCTCCTTTACATTGAGTCCAATGCACCCTTTCCTTTTGTAATGTAAAACTGTGCTTTTTATAAGGAGGAGCTTCCACATCTATAGGAGTGAAACCTGGGATAAAATGAGAGATGGAATTAGCACTTAGCATTAACATCTCACATTTGACATCAGTCCCAGAAGCTGTCCGGTTGTAATGAATTAGCCAGTACTGTACAGTCATATTTAAACACTGGTATTGTTGACCAAAACAAATAGGAGCCACATAGGGGCTCAGTTGAGCTTTCTGACCCTCAGGGCCAGAACAGTTTAAAGTATTAGAACTTTGTTTAATATTAGTTAAGGTTTCCATACCAACAAATGTAGCCTCAATTTTTCTTTTTTGGCCAGCCCCTAGGCCACAGGAAAGAAGCAATTATTGAAACATCAGCTCCTGAATCTACTAGTCCAGTAATTGCTGTTTTATCAGCAAAAGTTACTATACACTGAGGTCTGGAGTTATTAAGGAAAGTATGCCAGAAAACCTGTTTTCCGGTGCTGCCAAAGCCACCTTCCCGCTTTACAGGAGTGGCCTGTCCTTTATGATAAGGCAGTATTAAAATTTGTGCAATTCTTTGACCAGCTTTTAATTTTATATTCTGGGCATAAGCATAATTTCTCCTTTAAAATCAGAATCAATAACTCTAGGATGTATGTTTAAACCTTCCATTGTTAAACTGCTGCTACCTAAAATAAGCCTTACAAAGTCTGGTGGAATAGGGCCATAAATTCCAGTCTGAAGTTTTCTAGGTTTTTATCTAGCTAAGATTTCTTCCTCAGATAGTATTGGTATGTCTAAAACTGCACTTCTTTGAGTTGCATGAAAGAGATCCTGAACATGTAATTTCACAGGCTCTATTTCAATTAGTTGCTCAGATTCACCTGTGCATGTGTTACCCCATTGTCCACTGGAAATGGACTTTGAGCGCTCGTACTGTTCATTCCTGGTCCCCGAGCTGGGCCCTGTACCCCATTTTTTGGATCCTGAGCTGAAACAAATTCTACTCTGGGCAACAGGAGTTAGCCATCTTTATCCTTAACAGATCTAGATTCATTAGTCCAATGTTTACCATTTCTGTAGCGGTGGCAAAGGCCAGGTGCTTGCGGCTTGATATCCTGAACTATAGCAGCTGGAGCACTTTCAGTTTTAGCTTTGCAACATTCAGAACCAGATGCTCTATTTTTCCACAATTAAAACATTTTGCCTTCTTTTTAGTCCCATTAAGTGCTTTTGCCAAGTCTGCAGCAATAAGCTTTGCCTGAAATGTTTCAGAGCCAATATCCCTACAAGTGCGAAGATATTGTTCAATGGAAACATTGTCCTGATTTTTGACAGGGCCAACTTATAATCTGAATTGGCATTCTCAAATGCTAATTGTAATAAAAGCATCTGTCTGGCCTGTTCTCCAGGAACAGACCTTTCAATAGCTGTCTGAAGTCTAGCTACAAATTTAGAATATGGTTCATTGTTTACTTGCATGATTCTTGTAAAAAACTGTTTAATCCCATCTTTTTCCTCTAGTCTTTCCCAAGCTCTAATACAAACGTCTTTAACCTGCATTAATAAGTCTTGTGTTAATTGCAGGTGTTGGTGAATGTCAGCCACAGGGCCAGTACCCATTAAAGAGTTAACTGGAGTTCCCTGAGCTCGGTTTTGCAAAGTTGCCTCTTCCAGACACCAAGCCTTGAATTGTAAAAATTGACCGGGTCTCAAGGTAGTACGAGCTAAAGTTTCCCAGTCAGCAGGAATAAAAATATGATTTGTGCAATATGAATTCAAAATGCCAATCACAAAAGGAGAAGGAGGTCCATAAGCATAAATGGCATCTTTCATTGTTCTTAAAAATTTTACTTCTATAGGAGCATGTTGAGCAGCTCCTGATTGACCATTCTCTCGAGTTTCCCTGAAAACAGGATATTCTTGTATAACAGGCTCTTTATTATTACACAATTCTGAAATTTGAACGGAGTTCTCATTAGATATAGCCAATTCAGAAACATCTAAAGGAAAGTGATACCATGCAGTGAAGCAAGTATCTGGGGGATTAGGCCACACAGGATAGATTCCTGGTGGAGCATTCTGATGTAAGGGGCCTTCCCTCCAGACCATAGACCTGCTGGCACAGAAGGAGTTAGAGGCTTGTAAGGTGGAAGCACATCTTTACAAGAACCTGCTTTAGAACTTGCTCTAGAGGAGAGTATTTCAGCTCTCTTCTTTTCTAAGAAGGCAATTCTTTGATTCATTGTTTGAAAATTTTCAAACAATTTTTTTAAGCTATTCAAACTCAGACTCTTTTTGAGTTGATTCATCAGCCATTTCCACTAATTCTAGACAGCTCTCTGCATCACCCTCTAGATTAATTAAGTCACCCACATATTTCTTTGGAGGTTTATTAAGTTGGGGCTCAGAATGGGAATCTGGCATATCATATGCATGTTCTGATTCTCTGAGACTTTCCGCAGCCTGCTCTGGCTGGTCTAACTGACCCAGTTCAGCCAAAGGAGAGGTGGGAACTCATCAGCACCAATGTTCTCAGTCTCAGAATTTTGCTCAGAACATGTGTGAAACGGTTCCAACACAATATGAAGTAGTTGATAGGTTGCCCATATTTCCCTACTTATAAAATCGCCTTTTTGTTGGGCATGACACAGAGCTAAACTCACTTTCTTCCAGACTTTCAAATTAAGCTGGACTTTCCAGTCAGGTATAAACCAGCAGGAATGCTTAACAACCACACCGAAAAGTTCCCTCAGGCTACTGGTTTTTACTGGAATTTTAGTAGTAGAAATCAGAGTTTTTAAAATGCCAATATACTGGTCCTCCAAAGAGGAAGAGAGCTGAAGACTCATATTATTTCCTCCCATGTTTCTTGTTATGCTGGAGACATCCCATGCACTCTGCGTGGCAATTGCACCATCCTAGTTACAAGGTTGTCAAGCTTACCTCAAATGGCTTCAGCAAAGATCTCTCCAAGGCATCCTGGCGGAGGCAGCCATCCTCCAACCCGGCATCCAGAAAGTCTTTCTGCTCCTTCATGATTCCCTGATCCTGCCAAGTACGCCAATATGTTTTTACCAGAGACGCGAACGAACAGCAGCTTTGCTGTGGGTGTAAGCTCGCTCCTGTAATTATTAAGTCTACAGACTACACAAGATGGGATGGCATGTAGCAAAAATCTTTATTCAGGGTTTTGATTTTATACTTTTCTAGTCACATACACACTTAATCTATCATCTGTTAGTTTCATCATTATCTTATTTTACCTATCTGAAATTAACTTGAAAAGAAATATTTTGTCATCATATCAATACAATCACTTTTGTAGTAAACCTCTTCTTCTAAACACTGACTAATTTCTGAGCAGGTATCTAAATAAAGATCACAAAGAAGAAAGTAGCCACAGGGGAACAGAGTTAATGGAAGAATATCTTTAAGCGTTCACTCAATTTACTCAGTATGAAGTAATGACTGTGTCTTTCCCTCAGGCAGAGTACCTATGGACCTCTGACATTATGTTGTTAACATACGTCAACCCTCTGGCCCATATCTCTGAGGAAGGGTGGCATGCCCTTTGATCTCAGGCTTCATGGGGTGTACAACTTCAGAGAAATGGCTTATGGAATTAACTCCAGGGAAGTCAACTCTGCATGTATGCCAGGGGGGCCCAGGTCCCTTAAGCCTCTGGAAGAAAAGCAAGTCAGTTTAAACTCACACTGAGTTCAGTTTGTGTGCTTGATGTAGGATATGTTTATTTCTAAATATTATCATACACCTGGTTAGGTTCTTTGCCCATTTTTTGTCAGATTGTTTTTTGATATTAAGCTGTATGAATTTTTAATGTATATTAGATATTAGCCCTTTCTCAGATATGGATTTAAAAATATTTTTTCGCATTCTATAGGTTGCCTTTTCATTTTGTTGATTATTTCCTTTGCTATACAGAAGCTTTTCAGTTTGATATAGCTCCACTTGTTTCTTTTTGCTTTTATTGCCTTGCTTTTGTTGTCATATTATAAAAATATTTGCCAAGGTTTTCTTTGCCAAGGTTTTCAAGAATACCAAGAAGGTTTTCTCCATGTTTTCTTCTAGATTTTTATGGTTTCATCACCAAAAAAATATGTCTACTGGTAATGAAAAACAAATAAACAAACAAAAAACCCCACCTTATTTTTCCCTTGCTTTTCACAGGGAAAGGAATGCATTTCGATGAATAAACTCATACTTATTATTTTGGTATTAGGGGCCAGAATTAGCAAGCATCTTAGAAACAAACATTTAAGCTTATATTTTCAGGGAGCTTTGTTTTGATCAGGGAGGGGCTTCAGTTTGGTACAATCAAATAAATGATTGCAAAACTTAATATTGCTATCTTATTAATACTGATAAACATGCATAATTTTATCCCCATTCTATTTAAAATATACTTACAAATCCTGCCCAATAGATGTATATTATCTCTCCATAGATTGTGCTTGCAATACTGGATATAAACCCTACAAAAAAAGATGAAAAGTATTATTTGGGGCAAATCCTTGGAAGGTGTCTTTTCTCCTTCATTAAATTTTTTTCTGGGAAAAGTGAGTTCTAATAATTTACTCAATATAGAAATAGAAAATGAAGAAAGGCATCAATAACTTTTAAATACGTGTGTATTGACTAAAGCAATTATTTAATAGACTACTGAATGGTGCCTTCCTGATGCATGATAGCTGTGAAGTGCTTCTCTCTTTATTTGAGCATCTCTGTACCTTCCTGCCTCTTTCAGAACCCCTCAAAATACTACCTGTTTTGAAAGCAGCATCTTGATGGCATTTAATAAATTTTCATAGAAAAAGCCTTTTTTTGGTTTTCATTCAATTTTTAAAATGACCTATCGCTGAGCAGAGTTAAGGACATTTAATTACTTCTTCCCATTGAATTAAAAAAAAAAAAAAATTGAACTCATTCTCCTTAGTAAAGTTTCACAAGAATGAAGAAGCAAGGATCCAATGTACTCAATTCTAATATGAAGGAAGTAGATGAACTAATACAAGGGAAGGGAGGGAGGAAGGAGGGATCCAGGAGTGGGGAGGAGGTAGGTAGATGGGGGGGTAGTGGTGTATGGCACACCTCTTGGGAGGGTGGGACACAATTATAAGAGGGACTTTATCTAACAAATACAATCAGTGTAACCATTCTAATCTTAATGTCTAAAGTCAGTACTTATACTTTCTTAAATACATTATGCTAATTTGAAATCTGGTAACTTAAGTTTCTCAACTTTGTGCTTTATAAAATAGTTTTGGCTCATATAGGATTTTTACAATTCTATGTACATTTTGAAATAAACTTGGCAATTGCTGTGAAAAAACCTGCTAGATTTTGATTGGTATTCCATTGAATTCATGAATCACTGTAAGGAAATATTCCATTTAAAAACCATTGAGTCTTTCAAACTATACATGTGGGTCAAAGTAACCCATGTATAAAGTGAACTTTTCTGTTTATTTAGGTAGTTTTGAAATTTTCCTTAGTAATGCCTCATAGTTTTCAAAAAGTATGTAAACTTTGTGCATATTTTGCTACCTCAAATTTTTGATACCACAGCAAATAGTATGAATTCCCCCCCCCCGCCCCCCATTTCTGGAATATCTTTTACACCAAGGCTTCTTTTAATCTACCATTGAGGCTGCTATTTCCACTGTACCTGGAGGATGTACTGGATAGTGACCTCTCTGCAATGCTGACCAGGCTTGACTATCTTCCCACTCTATGTAAGCTAACAGAATTTTTCAATTAAAATCCTACAGTCCTGCTTCCAGAAGTCTCACCCTATGTATGTATAGTGTAACTCTCAGCAAAAACACAAAGGACAAATGCTGAAGCTGCTTTTGTTTTTGTTTTTCTGCACAATCTCTTTTCACCTCCGTTTCCCTGACATGCAATCTCCATTCTCCTTATTTAGTGAGACCTCTTTGCATTTTCCCACTTTCATTTGGATCCATGGTTCCAACCAGAAAGCTGAGGGTGATATGCATTCCCCTGGTTCTCCTCACAGGGCTCACATTCCTGTGTTGCATGTTTCCAGTGTTTGAAAATAATCATTTCATATGTATTATCCAATTTTACAGTTATTCATGGTGGGATTTATGTCCAACCCTTTTCTTTTATTGTGGTATGAAAACAAAGTTATGTTTGTTTGTTTGTTTGTTTGTTTTTAACTAGAAATGTTTGGAGATAAAAATGCATAGGATTCAATAGTATTCATACCAAAGTTGATCTGAAAACATGTAATAATTTGTTTTATCTTTGCAGCAATCACCTAAAATTTGAATTTTTTGCATGATACCAAACTTTGGTTAACTACTGGTTAATTTATGACAATACAAACAATCTCCAGTTTTAAATGCCATTATGTGGGCGTTAGTTAGAAAAGGGTCTTTGAATGAGAGTTCCAAGGACTCTTCTGGCAAAAACCCAGGTCCTATGACGTTCCATACTGAGAGCAGTACTAGCTAGACACAACATACTGTCCCAGACCCACTTCGTATATTAGCAGTGATAAGATTAAGACAGATGGAAGTGTAGTAAACAGGATGTGCTGGCAGTTCAATCATGCAGTTAAAGAAAAACTATTTGTTTTTTAACCTTCACTCTCTTTGAAGCTTGTTGCTGTGCTGAATTTTCTCAGGCCTGAGATTTCAGTAAAAGCCAGTGAGGACTGTTACAGGGGACCACACCCTGTATCTCCATGTGGAGTGCTTGCTGGTGTTGGTTGCCCCATCCTTTAGTTCAGTGCAAATGGACTGAGTGTTATTCATTTTGCATTAAGTTACACTGACACCATTATTATTGTTTAATTTGCTATATAAATACCATAAACATGTTGTTTGACTCAGAGAGTTTTAACAGTAGACTACAATGATAGCCCTCCTTATATTTAAAAATGTTTTCCCAGTTAAATTCTTTTACTTTATTAGGCTAAGCAAGTGAAGCAGTGGAAGTGGAGAATTCTCAGTAAATTCTTGTCCCTTCTTTCCACCATTCTTTTTTTCATTTTCTTAAAGAGACAGCATGAAAAGAGGTAATTGATCAGTTGAATTGATTGTCATCATTTTGAATGTCTTCAAAAATTTCAACTTTCTTATTCAGAAGTAATAGCCCAATTTCCCATACATTCTTTATTTTTTTTTTAAATTTCAGATTAATATGAGGGCACAAATGAGTAGGTTACATTGTTTGTGTTTGTTAGGTTAAGCCCAAGTTATAATTGAACTCTTCACCCAGGGAATGTGTCATATACTCTTACGTTATGCCTGTTAGATGAGAGCTTAGCAATCTGCCTCTCTCCTCCCTTCTCCTCTCTTTCTCCTCCCACCAAACTTGAATTTGTATTTTCTTTTTCTGTAGGTGTGTTGTTTATCTATTGGTTTCATATTAGTATTGAATATGTTGGATACTTGCTTTTCCATTTTTGTGATACTTTACTAAGGAGAATATTCTTCAACTCTGTCCAGGTTAATATAAAAGATGTAAAGTCTCTTTAATGTATGTGTCTATCTGTCTTGGTATATATCAATAGTGAACATCTCTATGCTTTGGTAATTTGGGGATATTACTGAACAAGTTATGATTTCAATATAATACACGTGTACATGCTGATGGGATATCATTTCCAATATAATACCTTTATACTGTGTTTTATATGACTTTTGATAGGCTGGACATTTTAAATGCAGATGACAATGTAAATAGTAATTAATATTCTGCTTGGATGTAGCTAGCATTTTTGAATAAATGCAATCAAATTTATTTCTGTGTTTATAAAGTTCCCTTTGCTTAATTTTAAATTAAGCTGCCAATTTTCCATTATTTTCTTAGTGACATAATTTGAGGGGTGATTTAAATATTTTAATGTTAACTCACACTATACACACATAAGCAAAATTGAGATGACAAAGAAAGATCTAAAAAATATTTGTGCTTTTTAACATTGTGTTATAAATTGAGAATTTTTCTTTTTGCTATTATAATGATCATATATTTCATATTACTCAATACACAGAAATGAATAAGTACTTGACTTTGCTATGGGACAATAATTCACTAAACCAGGCGACTGAAAATGGTGTATTTTTATATCCCCTATAGGCCCACAATCAAGCAAGCTCCTTATACTAAAATTGTCCTCCAGTTTTAGGATCTGAGTTCCAATGGTCCAGTAGGAATATACATGCATGTATATCTCTGTTAGTCCTAAAGTTCCTATCAGTCCAGTGTAAGGTTTGATTCTGCAGTTTGATGAGGCTTAGGATACTTTCTGACTTACCCTAGCCAATTATTTTATGTGAGATTGTTTCTTGGAAGGAATATATTACACACCTGGTCTCGAACATTATCCCTTCTTGAAGGGTATATGGGAGATGAGTGTGAAAACATGTGGTTCAGATATAACATTTTATTTTGACTTATAACTTCATGCCTTTTGACTTCCTATGTAATTTTCTCATTCCTTAATTAGATGTTAAAAATATATTGCTGATTACAACACTCAACCTAACCAACTTTATTGTGCAAAATTATGATTTTAAAATATTACCATGATCAGTTTAGGTCATAGCTCCACTTAATTAGATTATCTGGTGTTGGGGCCTAAGAAAAACTAGGTTATTAATCAGCACCCTGAAGTTTGAAAGTAATTACACTCATAATTATACTTGTCTTCATTTTTCTCTGTTGTGTCACATACATCAGTCTTCATTCTTCAAGTGGAATGCCTGCTCTTTGAATAACATACAATCATTTCTGTGTCTTCCTCCTCCTTAGCTAAATGTCCAGCAGTAAGCAGGTGACACATGAACCCTTGATGCTTCCTCGTTGAATAAATATTGAAGTTTGTGAAGTTTTTTGGAGAGAAATTATTTGGTGAAAGAAAATAGAATAGGTACTAAGAAACTAGAATGAGGTACTTCAATAGCATAAAGTATCTCTCAACATCATGATTTTGAGAGCAGCCCTTCAGGGTTTAACATATTATCCCTATGATCTACTTTGGCTCAGACACCACTTGAGACAGTTCTTCTATTGGTTCCTGTATCTAAGTACATGGCCCTTGCTTTTCATTTACTGATATAAATGTTTATGTTCTTCCTAGAAGCTTAGATAAGGGCTAGACCCTAAGTAGTATATATGGTAAAAAACGATTCACCTTAAGTCTAACTCAAATGCTCTTTAAAAACTCCATCACAACAGCGTTTTTAAAGTCTTTTCAGGATAAAATAATACTATTATTACAACAGAAAAAAAAAAAAAACCTTGAGATTAATAACCATCCATTTGAAAGGATCCCAAATTCCCAATAGTGGTGCTAATAACCTGTGTTCCATTAAATTTTGTGTACTATAGCTGAGTTAAATAAAAACTGCCATAATTTGTTCTTGCTGTATTAACCATATTTTATTTTTGAGATGGAAGTTTCGATCTGTCTTGTGAGCTAGAGGGCAGTGGAGTCATCATAGCCCACTGCAACCTCAAACTCCTGGGCTTAAGCAGTTGGCCTCTCAGAGTGCTAGGATTTCATGCATAAGCCACTGCACCCAGCCTTACATCATAATGCCCAGAAACTTATTTTCACTAAGACCCTTCTCCCTGTATTTGCCCAATCCAAGAAAGAGGTGTGTTTCTATATAAATTCTTCACTTTCGGTAGCCTTTATTCGAACCCTTTTCTGGGAGTAGATTTATTATGCAGAATAAATGAGGTGATTTCTCTTTTTACATGAATTGTCTATTAAAAAAATTCAGCCAACAGAAATAGAACTGAGAAAGAGCCAGAGGTCTCCTGTACTTAAAAGATATTTGAGTCTTATGCAGTGTCTTCAAATAGTCCCTTCCTCCTGGTGACAAATTAGATGAATTGGGAGGCGGCTCCTCCTTGGATGCTCCCTACTCTGATCTCTCCATCCCCCAGAGACCTGAGCTAAATGAACTGGCCAACCTCAGGAACAAATTCTTTTTTTTTTTTTTTTTGAATCTCAAAGCTGGTTTTGAGTGAAACGGAAAAACCAGACACTAGCTTTTGGTTCTAGGCTCCATACTGATTATAATGTAAATAACAGGAGTTTCTCATGTTGCTGGAATGGTTAAAAAGGCTTCTTTGCTGAGCATTTTAATCTAGGGATTGTGCTGCCCTTGGGAACTTTGAGGAAGAAATAGCTAAGCAAATATGACATTTCTTAGCTAACTACCACTTTAACAAGTAAGAGGCAACACAGGCAGGTGGAATAACCTTTGCATATCTCTGTACATTTTGAAAAGAAAGTTTTATTGAGAGATAATTGCCACACAATAAACTCTCTTAAATATAAGAGAAACTTTATTTTATTTAGCAACAAGTGTAGTTTTTCTTGGCTTGCAGTTGAATTATATAATTTAATAAGTTTGGGCATCTGTGTACATCATTAAAACAATCACTACAAGAAAATAATTAACAAACTCACTACCCAAAGAATTTCCTTAAGCCTCTTTTAGCCCTCTCCCTGTTCCTGCCTCACCTTCATCCCTGAGCACCCATGGGTTTCCTTTCTATCACCATAGTCTAGAATTTTATATAAATAGGATTACAGAGCATGTGCATTTGTGTGCCTAGCTTTGTTCATTCAGTATAGTTACTTGGAAATGTATTTTTGTGGATACCAATAGTTTGTTTCTTTTTACTGCTGAGCAACATTTCACTCCATGAATGTATCACAATCGGCTTATTCATTCACATATTGATGGACTTTTGGATTGTTTACAGTTTTAGTTGCTATCAATAAAGTTGTGGTAAATGTTCTCATATGAGCTGGGCAGGAACATATGCTTTTATTTTTCTTGCATAAATAACTAGGAAGGGAAGGGCTAGGTCACAGTAGGTGTACATTGAACTTTTTAAGAAACTGTCAAACTATCGTCCAAAGTGCCTTCCAGCAGTGCATGAGGGCTCCAGCTACTCCACATGCAATGCAACAGTTAGAAGAAGGAAAAAGAAGGGAAAGAGAGGAAGAGGAAAATATGCAGGAAGGCATGGAAGAGAATGAAGAGGAGAAAATAGGAGCAGAAGAAATAGTTCTGTGTGCATACGTACAAGCTAAGAAAAACTACACTTGTTGCTAAATAAAATAAATTTTCTCTTATATTTAATACAAATCCTATCTGATGTGATATCTGTGAAGGAGTTTGGACAGAAAAGATGATTGTCAGCAGTTCTAAAAATTTTTCAGTTAAATTGATAGAATATCCTCCACCCAAAGTTACCCATCAGAGCAATGCCACAGTTGACAGCAACACATCTGAGTTAACAGTTCTGCTGTGCTCAATTGTTGCCTGTGGCAGTTTGCAGAAAGCAGGGACTCAGCGAAAGCAGGTGGCAGATGCAGGGGGGCAGCAGCTACAATTGTCACACAACTGTGCTCATCACAGCAGAGGTCTGAGCTGTGCATTTTTATAGCCTCCATGGTCCACTTCTCACTATATATTGTATATATGTTCATAGACTTTTTTGCAGCCCTGTAACAAGAGTCAAGTGATGGCAGATTAAGGGAAGGGTAGCTGGTTTGGGAATAGGTTTTCCTGTTGTCACTTCCTTTCGTTAACATTGTTCTAGATTTCCCCCTTCAGATATTTTTTGTACACATGGGAACTTTATAATTTTTAGGAAATGAAAGTTCCTAAAATACTCTTTCAATTGTCCCTAGGTTGATTAAGGAATAAATGGGGGGCTTAAAACATTTTATCTATTAAAAATAAGTGATAATGGAGCCTGGTTTTCATTCTTTAGCTCATCAGGACACATGTTATTATTGATATTATTGATGAAGTGATTTTTATATAGACTAGAGTTAAAACAAGGTTTTCAGAGATGGAAGGGAAATTACCAAGCATCTTTTAAACCAACTGCAGTTGCAAAGCTATTTGCTAACCCAGGAATGAGCAATATCATAAAAATTTTCAATAATAGAAAGCCATCCCAAAGTCAGAGGATTAATTTTTTTCTCAGAAGCTTATATGAAATACCATAGAGTCCATCAACAATAAAATTCAAGTTGAAACTATTTCAATACTTGCTATCACAGAAATATGTGAAAACATTCTTCATTTTGTAAAACAAAATATTGCATTTCACTCACAGATAGATATACCAGAGAAGTATTATCTAAAGGTAACATCAGGAGCTTATTCTAAGTAGCCCGAACAGAAAACCAAAAATGTCTGTAACCAGTATCAGTGATCAGGGACTCTGGCTTCAAGGTCTCCAGGAGCAGGGCAGTGAGACAAGATAGCAGCCCAAGTCAAAACAGCTTGTCATCAAGCAGCTTGTGTATTCCCTGCCTGACTAGGGTGCTTTCCCATGGATCTTTTATAGACAGAAATCCATAGGATGAAAGAGTCCCTCCAGCTCTACTGTGGACCCAAACTTGCTCTGACTTGGACATGCATCTGTGTGGAATGATAAGCTAGGAGGAAACCCTGTGCCTTCTTTATCCCTTTGGCTGACTCTGATTGTAGGAGTTTTTCTATTTCTAATAAAGCCTATTCTTTAACCCAGGCCATGGGGCAATGTTGTACAATTACTATAGAACATCAATACACCGCAGGGAACACCCAAATGACATGCACCTGAAAATGATAATATATTCTTTAAAAAATCAATAAAGTATCTCCAATAGAACAAATCTTAAATGCTATATCTACATTTATTTATTATATTGCCATACTTATTTAAAATTAGACAATCATTCTTATATAAAGGGTTTTCAAAATGTTCATTGAAAATGCGTATTGTGAAAAAACTATGCATGAATTTCAATTATTTATTGCACCAGCATAAATTACACTAATTTTTACAACATATCTAAAAAGTGAATAGTTTGATAAGACATCAGTTTGAAAAGCACTTCTATCAGAGCAACCCTACAAAACTGAAACAAGAACAAGCATCAAATTTAGGATGAAGTTTGGATGAAAGAATAGCGAAATCATTGATGCTTTATGAAAAGGTTTTGGGTATAATGACCACCCCCCGAAAATCAGTTTTGTACAAATGGATAACTTATTTTACCAAAAGATGAAACAATGGTGAAAATGAAGTCCACGGTGGCAGATAATTCACATCAGTTTACAAGGAAAAGATTAATCTTGTTCATTCCCTAATTGAACAAGACCAATGATTAGCAATAGAAGCAATAGCCAGAACTATAGATGTCTCAGTTGGCTGAGCTTACAAAATTCTGACTGAAAATTAAAATTGAGCAAGTTTTCCACTAGGTGGATGGCAAAGTCATTGAACAATTGAGTCCTAAAGACAAAGTGTAATCACAGTAGTAACAGCTACCAAGAGATGAAAGTGTCCCAGTCAAAGCAAAAGCGCACTGGATGGCAACAGGTTATTGGAATGTTCAAGGCATTTCTTGTTGACTTTCTAGAGGGCCAAAGATAATAATATGTGCTCATTCTAAGAGCATTTCAAGAAAGTTAGGCAACATCTTAGGAGAAAAACATTTGAAAAATCTTCACCAAAGAATCCCTCTGCATCGGAACAATGGTCCTGTTCTTCCCTCGCATCAAACAAGGGCAAGAGTAAGAATTTCCATGATAAATTATTAAGCATCCCTTACAGCATTCCCTTGGTTCCTTCTGACATTTTTGGTACCAAATAAAAAAAAATTAAAGGACTTCTATTTTTCCTCAGTTAATAATATCAAAATGGCTGCTCTGACATGGTTAAATTTCTAGAACCCCTCAGTTTTTTAGAGATGAATAAATGTCTGGAATCACCTCTTAGGAAAGTGCCTTGAACTTGATGGAGCTTATGTTGATAAATGAAGTTTAAACGTTCTAGTTTTACCTTGCAGTTCCATTTTTCCACATACTGATCACAAGTATATGTCTCAATTAATATGTATATTTTACCAAAATAAAAATGGCATAGTAAATGTCTGTTTCTAGAAATGAGTATTTCTCCTGTGAGATTATCTCTGTCTTTCAAACCTTAGTGCTAATTGCTTTTGGTATTAGAAATCTTCCATTCTCAACATTTACGATTAATAGACCTAATAGCAGATTTTAAATCAACTCAATTCAATTCTCTATTGCAAATGTTGGTTACTTTAGATACATGACATTAAATTCTTTAAACATTAATTTTCAAAAATTACTAGGGAAGTAAATCTACTTTACAAAATTATGCATGGTACTAGAAAGTCAGTATAAAAGACTTTTGGTCCATTCGTTACCTTTTATTATCAACTAAATTATCAATATTGAAGAGTTACCTTCATTATGAGTTACCTTAGAGTCAGGTATACTTATAATTTAATTATTCATTACCTTTAGTTTGATGGAAGAGTGCTACAATCCTGATTCTTGATTGAGACTAAGCTGTGCTTACTATCCCCATTTTCAGGGAAAGCAGCAGCGGAAGTCACTGTATTACAGGAGATTTCTCAAGTGATCTGTGAGCAACAAGATTGTCACATAGGTGATCTAGTACCTTCTGTAACAACCTGGATGTAATTGGAGACCATTCTTCTAAGTGAAGTATCACAAGAATGGAAAAACAAACACTACATGTACTCAATACTAAATTGGAACTACTCAGTCAACACTTTGGTACATATAGGGAAGTGAAACTCAATGGAAATCAGGTAGGAGGAAAGGGGGGAGAGGAATTAGGTAAATTCACACCTAACTAGAGCAATGCACACATTCTGGGTGATTTTGACTTAAAATGTACAAAAGCAAATTATGTAATAAAAATGTGTGTACCCTTGTAATGTTGTGAAATTTTTAAAAATTTCTAAAAATAGAAAAATTAGCTGATGTGTCAGGAACCTATAGTCCCAGTTATTTGGGAGGCTGAGGCAGAAGGCTAACTTGAACCCAGGAGTTTCAGGTTGCTGTGAACTAGGTAGACATCACTGCACGCTAGCCTGGAGCAACAGAGTGAAACTCTGTATCAAAAAAATTGTCACTTATGACTGATCATGATATTGCACAAGATGGCCGGAAAATTAATTTACTCTGATATGTATCCGACTACTTATTTTCTTAGAAATTTTTCCTAGCCAATCTTAGCTTTTTCTTCTCTTGTCCTACTGATGCATGCCATGGCTATCTTATACAATACTCTACAAATACTTTCCAATACTTTCCAGTTTTGGTTGCCAACAACTGCATTCTTCTGTTATTGAGACCAAAATACTTTCCAGTTTTGGTTGCCAACAACTGCATTCTTCTGTTATTGAGACCAAAGCCATAAGTCACGTTTGACTTTTTTTTTCTCTCCTAGCCTACAGCCAGTTTGTCACCAAGCTGTACCTTCAAATATGTCCAGAATCTGAACACTGCCCTCAGCCTCTACCTACCATTTGGATGCGAGCCAACAGATCTCTTGTCTAGATCACTGAAATATTTCATAAATGTTATGCATGCTTTCACCTTTGTCCCCCCTAGCAATCTATTCTTTTAAATATAAGTTAGATCATATCATTTCTTTGTTTGGGATTATGCAACTGTTTCCAACTTTACCAAGAGTGAAAACCAAGCCGACATGACACGTATCTTTAGTCCATTTTCTCTGACCTAACCGCTTCGTTCTCCCTGACATCTATTTTGTAATGGCCTCTCTGTTGTTCCTTACGTAGTTAAGGCATGGTCCTGCCTTTAGTCCTCTGCCTTAGCTGTTCCATCTCCCTAGAATACTCTTCCCCCAGACATCTACATGGCTAACCCTCACATCTCCTTCAGGTCTTTGTTCAAATGCTACCTTCTCAACTGGATGCCAATTGACTATTTCGTTTAAAATGAACCCCTGACCTCACTGGTACTTTGAACTCTTTTATACAGCTCTATTTTCTCCTTTTTCTTATAAGACTTAATAATAATTCAAAATTTACTAACTTACTACCTTTCTGGTTTATAGACTGCCTCCCAATTCTTCCAAGCCACTTTGAATATTATAGTCACAGGATAAGGATGCTCACAGTTTTTATTCACTAGCATACAATAGTCCTAACATATTTATTAGATTGAATACAAGTCAAAGTAATATAGAATCAATCCCAATCTAGGCTGTGTATTTTTCAAGCCAAAATAGAATTGATCTTTTTTTTTTTTTTTTTTTTTTTTTGCAGTTTTTGGGTGGGGCTGGGCTTGAACACGCCCTTCAGCATATGGGGCCAGTGCCCTACTCCTTTGAGCCATAAGTGCTGCCGTGGAATTGATCTTTTAAATGACTGGTTTTGACTGTGAAGTTGATGAACATGAAAGAAAAAACATGAAAATAAGAGAGTTGCTCATTATGATACATTTCTTAAATACAAGGGTATCTAGTTTTTGCATTATTCAAAACCATGGAAGCAAGACAATTGACAGTATGTGGAAGCCATGTGGAAGATGTATTATACATCCCTGGGAAGGCGTTTTGTTCTAAGGAAGGTGGCTTATATTGTGTGACTGCTAATTGAACATAGATTCACTAGTTACAAAGCTCTTGGCTTTCATGTTTTTTTCTCAGTTTTGGGCATTTTTGTAACATGCTAGCTGTGTTGTTTAGGGGAACTGTTCTGTTGACATTTCAACATGCTGATGGAATCTTTTAAATTACTGCTGTTCAATTTAACAATTTTATCATTGCAAAATAACTGTTTTTAGAAAAGGGCTAATACTAGCTATCCCTTAAAACATGTGAAATGGATCTTTTGTGTGTCACATGTCAAAGTTTTAAACATTCCCTGGAGAGAAGAGAGGCAACTATGATTTTAGAGTTTTTAAGACAACACTATTGATTCTTGTTTTCCCTTAGTTCTTCATCTGCCCCTGGTAGAATCTATTTTGATCAACACTGCATTTAACACCACAATCTAGAACGTGCCCTCATTCATATTTTCACAAAAGGCAATATGAACCCTACAAGGATTGCAAGTGGGAAAGTCAGTAAAGCGATAAACCTGAATAGTACACATGGGGCACCATAGACAGAGGTTCTCACAAGATAAAGAGGCTATGCTTTGTCCAGTGGGCTTATAGAATGTCTCCAAGGGAAATCTACGTTACCTTCTCAGCTCATTGGCTGATAGAAATCATGGCTCTGTCTTCCATGAGGACATGCTCCAGGAATTTTAAAGCATGAATTTTTATGATTTTTTTAAATAATTGAAGACCCATCATTCCTACTTTTTGCTGGAAAAAAAAGTACAGTGCAACATTTATGGAGCTTTCCTCCCCTGACTTCATTAGAATTTCCATAATATGTCTTGTTTGAAAGGATTTTAGAGGTGGAAGCAACTTCATTTGTATTTTCAATAGTTTAAATTATCTTCCCAAATTGAAGCTGGCCTGCCTGTTTCTAAAGTGCTAAAATCCAAAGAAAAATCTTAATTTTAAGTAGAAACTCCTGTCAGAAGCTGGGTTTCCATGTAAGACATGTATAGTAAAATCATTATTTAGAAATACTGACTACTAGCTCCCGTCCTCGTACTTTTTAAAGACAGACTATATTTAACAAAGCTATCACCACCAGAAGATTGAATTTTATGAAATATCAAATCAGTGAAATTTGAAATAGTGCCATATACATGATAAAATGTTTATACTTCAAAGGCAAAAGCCAAAATAAAATAAATCCAGCTCCTCATTATGCCTCTAAATAACATAGGGCACAATACATTTTATTCTCAGTTGGGATGGAAGAAATTGAAGTATTAAGAAAAAGGGCATGATCTGATTTATATTAAAATTATTTTCAAAAACTTCAACTGTCGCATAAACAAGATTAAAAACATGCTAGAGATAGCATACCTTATAGTCAATAGATTAGGTACCTCCAAATGAAAAACTCATAAATCAGAATCTCATAAGAGCTCCAAAGTTATTGAATCTTTATTTTCTCATAGTTCCTTCCTATTCTAATGTTATGCCTAGACGTATACTAGATGTAAAGTTACAGTTGCCTATCAAAGGACAATTTTTATTAAGTCTTTCTCCTAATTGTTATAATTTATTTTGTTTTAATGGCTAAAATTATTACCTAAAAATCACTAAATCTGACACTTGTTAAAACTACATGCTTAAAAAACACATTGGAAAAATCTGCTCTGAGATGTGAAATCATACTTCATTCAGAACTAGGATTTGCTGATTATAAAATGTGAAAATTCAAATATTATTTCTACCTCCATAAGTATAAAATTAAAAGAATTGAAAACTTTTATTATTAGCATGATTTCATTTTTTTAAATTTGATTATGGTAGTGATTCAATAATAGTACCATATGTGCTATTCTTTAAGAAGTATTAAAAACTAAGTTCTCTTATTTTGTTCATTGAACTTTTTGACCAAACTACTGAAGAATAAATGTCAAAATGTCGTAAGTGCTGCCTGAATGGCAGACATAAAGGAGAGCTGAACTTAGGTGCTCTTATCGCCTTCCATTAGTGCAAACAACACGGCCTGCCAATTGCTCTAAGGCCCTCTGGATGTCTGCCTTTGCTGAGTGAGGAAGGAAATCAAGTTATGTCACAAAGAGCTTTGACACCTGCTTGCTAATAATAAAAATATCTCTAAGGAGTTTTCAGGAGAAAAAAAAGAAATATAGAAAAAAAGTAAAAAGATATATGTGTTAATAGTCATTAATATCATTCCAAATTTCATATGATTAAAACTGATATTTTTTGAAATCCAAGTACAATGATCCTTTGGACTTGCAAAATAGAAAAATTAATACCATCACATCTGTAAGGCCAGAAACTGAATACATAAAATAAATTTCCTCTGACAGAGAGAACTTTTTGTTTCTTTTTTTGAAATAATATACAGGAATTTGCAAAGGTAGCCCAGAGAGCTTGTGCTGATTTCTACCATTGATTGCATCTTCTAATAATTATAGAATAACATCAAAGCTTGGAATTTGACATTAGCACAATGAGTGTGTTTACCTCATTCTATCACATGTAGATTTGTGTAAGCACTATCAAAGTCAAGATTCAGAATTGCACCACAAAGCTCTCTCCTATTCTATTCTTTCATCTGCATCCACCAGCATACATCACTGCAAACACTCTTCTGTTTTCCTTCTCTATAATTTTGTCATTTCCAGAATATTATATAAATGAAGTTATACATAAAGTGACCATCAATATTGGTTCTTATTTACTTAGCTTGATGCCTTTGAGATTTTTTTTTTATTGTTAAATCATACCTGTGTACATTAGTGCAATCACCTGTACCCATTCTAAGATGCACCATAGATGTGGCCCCACCCATTACCCTCCCTCCACCCAAACCTCCCCCGTCCCTTCCCCTTCCTTGGCCCTTTCCCCATAGTCTTGTGGTATAGTTGGGTTATAGCCTTCATGTGAAAGCTATAATTTAGCTTCATAGTAGGGCTGAGTACATTGGATACTTTTTCTTCCATTCCTGACATAATTTGCTAAGAAGAATATGTGCCACCTCCATCCATGTAAGCATGAAAGAGCTAAAGTCTC
>CAUYPK010076274.1:0-18689 GCA_963574355.1 Loris lydekkerianus
CTTTTCAATATTTATTGCTAAAGAAAAACTGTAAACTAGCAACAACAACTTTAAAACTTTAAATAAAATGCAGAAAACCGTAGCTTAACAGGTAATCAAGCTAAATCACAAAGGTTAAAATCCTTCAAAACTGGATTCCTCCTCCTCATCATCTGTATGTCCAAACAGAGCTTCAGCTGTATCTGATTATAGTGTATCAGCATAGACATTGTCATCATAACTTAGTTCGGAGATATCATCATCACAGATGTCTGTCTCTTAAAAAGCGATGTCTTCACTGCCATCCATCGCATTACTAATGCCGCATTTCTTGAAGGCGCGTTGCACCATTTCCTCTGGAATCTTTTCCCACACATCACGAACCCACTTTGCTATCAGTTCTATGTCAGGCTTCTTTAGATTTCCGACTTTTGTCAGTTGGGCTTGACCAGATGACATCCATTCATGCCACATCTTTCGCACATGGTCTTTAAAGAGTTTATTTAGACACACATCTAGGGGCTGCAATACAGATGTAAGCCAACCAGGAATAACGGCCAAAGTAACCTGAGATAACTTTGCCAGTTTTTTTGTGTCATCAGATGTGTGAGCTCTGAACATATCCCAAACCAGCAACGATAGTTTTTTCTTCAAGGCTGCTCTTGGTCGTGCATTCCAAATTTCTTCCAGCCATTTTTTTGTTCCGTCCTCATCCATCCAGCCTTTTTCATGTACACACACTGTAATTCCTGGTGGGAATTTGACCTTTTTAGGCAAAGTCTTCCTTTTAAAAATAATGACAGGTCTCAGCTTAGTTTCATTAGCTAAACATCTAAATGGTTAAAAATCCTGAATCCTTATACTCCAAAACCCCTGATTATAAGGATTCAGGATTTATAAACATTTATTTACAAGACTTTACTGCCTTAAATGGGGTTTTCACTTAATTAAATGTGCCATTAAATATTGTGGGTTAAATAGTTCAGTCGAATACAGTTCAGTTCAGCTGCCTACCCCTTCAGCTCAGCCTCGACTTTTGAACTGAGCTGCAGCACCGCCCCCTCAAGCAGACGGCAGAAGACGACTGGAGACTACGTGCATTTGATTAGTTGCGTGCACACCCAATCAAATAACCTGTATGACCCGAGTATAAGCCGAGTTCAGGTTTTTCAGCACAAAAATTCGGCTTATACTTGAGTATATATGGTAATACATATGAAATAACATTAAGCATTCAGCTCCTCAGTCTGACTAGCTATAGCCACATGTGCTAGTGGGTACTGTATTAAACAGGGCAGATATGGAATATTTCCATCGTGGTATGATCTACATACTACTCCAGAATTTCTTGCAAATATTATATAGGTACTGTGTTTCTTTAAGCCTTCCTACCTCTTCAAACTTTTCATCCATTAAATTGGACTAAGTTCTTTCAAAAGACTGTCATGAAATTTACACGCGATATTAACTTTATGTAAAGCATGCATCCCTGGCCTTGGCACCGTGTAATATTTTGTTGGTAGCTCAACAAATCTGTTCAGACTTGGGCCAAACAACTCCTATTATGAAAGTATCTGTAACCTACAAAGCTTTCTGACACAACCTCCTTGGAAACTGGACTGTTTTTATGGCAACAGGTCAGTCATAAAAAGGGTGCGATTTTCCCTTTCCATAATACCGTATATGCTCGAGTATAAGCTGAGTTTTTCGGCACAAAATTTGTGCCTGAACTCGGCACAAATTTTGTGCCGAATGTATATACAGTATGTATGATACCCTGAAATAAATTCAAGAAAAAATGTACAAAACCCGTATGAAAGATTTGAACACACACATAACTGAATGGAGAGTAATAATATGCTCATAAATAGGAAGTTGCAATATTGTAAACATACAAATTTCTTTAGTAGTCTTTAAGCGTAATTCTAATTCTAGGTATCATATGTAAATGCAAAGGTAACAAAAAAAACCGTTTTAAAAAATAAGAAAACATCTTATAGCCATCTGATCTTTGATAAACCAAACAAAAGCATGCACTGGGGACAAGATTCCCTATTTAAAATGGTGCTGGCAAAACTGGATAACCAAATGAAAAGACTGAAACTGGACCCACACCTCTCACCACTTACCAAAATGAAGTCAAGATGAATAAAAGATTTAAATTTAGATAGGAATGGAATTGAATAGGTAGATTGCTTTGGGAAGTATAGACATTATAACAATGTTGATTCTTCCCAGCCATGAGCATGGTATGTTCATTCATTTGTTAATATCCTCTGCTATTTCCTTTCTTAGGATTTCATAATTTTCTTTATAGAGGTCTTTCACCTCTTTTGTTAGGTAGCATTGATATTTTAAATTTAAATGAGAAAATATCCTCTAAAATTCTGTAAGTTCCCTTTGTTACTCCTTGCCTCCTTCACTCCAAAGATACACATTCTGCCATTTTGCTAACTTCAGAAGACAGAGCCTACATTGCTGTTTGTGCCTGGACCATGAGAGAAAAAGTCTCTGCTTCTCATGCATGGTCTGTGTACACTTTCAGCAATTCACACTCCATAAGGAGGTGCGTGTAGAAATCCAGTGTGCCCTGCCCCAAAGAGGGGCATTTGGTGTCTCAGTATTCCTGGGTGCATCCCTAAATTTTTGTCCTTCTTGTTACTGAATTTGACAGAGTAAAAAAAGAAACAAAATGTTTCTAAAGAGAAGTAGTTATGCAATGATTTTTAATTTTATGAAGTTTCAAGCCAATATACAAAAGAGGCCAGAAGGAGTTGTGTGTAAAGTAACAAAGCTAAATTCTCAGCCAGAACCAGAGCTGGGCTTTGAAATGTGGCTGGCAATAAGGATTTCTTCCATGCAGCAGGAGAGACAAATCCAAGGCTGTCTCTGGGCTGTCTGTTCTTGACCTCTGGTAGTTTTTTTTTGTTTGTTTGTTTGTTTGTTTGTTTGGTGTGACCTATAAATAACATCTGGTATTTTGAAAAATGAAACCACAATTACCCCTAAGAAACATTTGTGTATAAATTAAATGTTATTTTAATAGAAAAATAAGAAAGAGGAAAAAAAGAATTCTTTGTTCATTTACTATGTCTTCACTTCCTCCATGTGCCTTACCGACTCCTCCAAAATAGCTTACTTTTTGATGATATCCTTATCTTCTTCCCTGGGCTTAACTTATTAATTATATGTGGTACAGCACGTTAAATTTAGAGTTCCATTATGTTATAATTAGTGTATTATGTATTAGACCCCCACATGCCTTCCCAGAGGACAGTATATTTTCCCAGTCAGAATGTTCATCACCACTTACTATAATTCCTTATTTTATGACTCTCTTCATACCAGATGTTACCTCTGCAAGATCAGTAATTGTTTATTCGTTCCCTACTGTGTGCCCAGCACTTAGCCCTGGATCTGACCCCAGTAACACCTCAATACGTATTTGATGAAAGAATGAATGGGAATCCAAATAATACAGCACACAGGTATACGTAATGTGGATAGGCAGTTGCTGCCTAATAACTTTGGGAATTATTTTTTCACTCCTAAGCCCCGGGAAATGGTCCTGCAGAGGACTGTGTTGGAACTTTAATACAAATGATCTCTTCAATTCATAAATCCTACACAAGTTAGCATTTGTGATGGCCAGTGTAAAGGATAGGTTCTCAGCAGGGCAGGTAAGGAAATGTCAGGTAAGAGAATGTTCCACGAGTCTTTTGGGAGAGGCTCTCTGGTTAGTGGAGACAGTTTTCTCCCTGTCCAGAGTGAGGTGCTTCCAGATTGCTGGCATCCTGAATGAGGGTGGACCAAATAATTGCCCTGACCAGATCATCTGAAACCCTAGTATTACCTTACGTGGTTGTTAACAACTGCCTTTCACCAATCATACCACCTGCATCCGACATTCAGGTTCCTGAAACCATTTTATTCTGTACCACCAGGGCCATTTTATTACACTGTCTACACATCATCTAGGAATGACGAGGCACATGGATGCACAGTCCCACAGCAACCCCATGAGGCTGATCATTCATGTGGGCAGTTCATAGAAGGGATGGAGCATGGGCCAGGACTCACCATACCTCCCAGGGCCCAGCAAGGTGCTTCACACATGGTGGGCATCAAAAAAATTAGACCTAATGTGTGTGTGTGTGTGTGTGTGTGTGTGTGTGTGTGCATGCGCATGTGCATGCATGTGGAAGGGGCACCCAGAATTTAAGTAGTACATCAAAACTTCTCCAAATAAATGCTATAGGTATAAGGCTCTTGAGTTTTCTGCAGCTCTGCAGCATCAATGTTTTGTGTTATGTATTCTAAACAAGTTATATCTTTGTTCTACAAAGCATGTTCCTTTATTAATATCTAATATAAAACTTTGTACAATATACGGGAATGGTGGGATAGGAGAGATGTCAGCCATGTTGACTGGATAGCAGGGGTCAGTGGGGAGAGCAGTGGTAGCATTATACCAGGTTTGAAGTGTAGGCGACTGTTGATGTCTTCTTTGGGAATTCCTGTGTCCCTCCCAGCCAATCCAAGTGACAATGGAATGACTAGGATCTGTCTTTAACTTTACCTACATGTTAGCTTGATCTCTCTGACTTCCAATGTGCCCTAACACAACTGGTTTTAGTCATGATTTACTGGCCTGTGCTGCCCTAAAATAAAATCTGCAAAACACGTAACACAGGAGCACTAAATTGACTTGCAGTGAGGTTTCAGCCAACCGTTAAGCATTGCCTTTGGCCTCAACTTTCACAACTTTGCTTTTGGCATTGCCTTTGCTTGGTGCATAGTTCCTTCCCTTGTCTCTCCAGTATCAATGCTGTGTTCACATGTCTTCTTCTCTGCAAAGTTTGTCTTTTCCAAAGTTAGTACATTGTCTAAGCTTCAAAACCATTTTATACCATTTCACAGTTGCACCAACCGCTGTCACAGTTGGCCCTAAGAGCAATTATACAGGCATTAATTCCTCCCATAATGGAGAGGTTTCTTTTGATGTCAAAGATTGTGCTGTCTTGCTATTGGTGATCCCACAGCAATTAGAACCTTAGTGAATGATGACTTCAATTGAACAAGGACCTAAGAAGGAAGAAAGTGAAGCTGGGTCAGGAAGACCAGGCCTTGGGCAATGATAAACAGTGGAGTGCAAACTCCAAAAGAGTCCTGCTTGTCAATGTAGACCATCTGATTTCTCTACTTTTTACTGATGTAGCTACCATCAGCTACATCAAGTGACGCTGTTTAACTTCTGAAAACACAGCCAAGGAATAGGCACCATATGCACTATTTTTTAAAATATTAATTTATTTGTTCCTCAAAATATCCTTGTGAGGGAGGATTGGAATTTTAAAGATAAGGGGCTGGAAAACATTGACAAAGTCACACCACAGTTAAACACTGAGTCACATGCCCCAGTACACTCGTGGCCCTGACATCACAGCCCCTGCTGCGTTCTGAGCACAGTCTCAGGACACGGTGTGTTCAGTGGAGAAACAGTCGTGACCCCACTATGCCCTTGGGAGATGAGCAACCCAGGATGTTCCCTGTCAGGAGAGCATGCTCGTGACCTCGCATGCGTCATCATTTTTACTAATCCACATCTGTCCCTTTCTGTGCTTAATGTAACCACATTTCCTAGATGCTCATCACTTGCGCCCAAATCTTATAATAAATCAGCTTCACTTTCTCCTTCCCAGTGTAATTCTAATCGTTTTTTCTTTTAACCCAGAGTTTCTGTACAGACTTTACATTGAGGGATTACTTCTTGCCGGTAGTGGCTATTCAATTATTGGTGGTTTTTTAAAAATGATATGGGACTTTTTTTGTAATGATCATTGTAATGATTTTCCCCTTTCCATGGAAGGTTTTGCCCCTCTCTTCCCTGTTCCCTCTGAGCTCTTTTGTGGCGGTAACGCCCACAAACTACATTGCAAGATGCCACCTGTCACTCAAGTTGCTACTGTTCTATGGTGATTTAGTCAATATGCTTTAATGATCCTGTAAAAGATACATTTTTAATAAAATTGCCCTCAATATTTAGGTGCTCCTATTTTCCTTGGGACCACTGTTCTCGGAATATATTCATATCTAAACTTTTTGCCCTCTTATTATGCAATGGAAGTCAGATGCTTACAATTAATTTGCTGTTGCCCTCAGTATCTCACACCCAGCCTGTGTTTTAATCCAGTGAATTCATGCGTGCTAGGCATTGGGAACTTTAACAGTTTCTCCATTTATCATTTTTGCTAAGTCATTTTTATTTGCTCTCCCATCCTGGCTAGGCACGATGCCCGTCACACATCTTGAGTCCTAGGGGGCAGGTCAGCCCACCATCCGCTCTGTAAGGAAAATCTGCTGTTCTGTCTCTACAACGCACAGCATGAGCTTAAGGAGCTAGTCTCATGAATGTGCTTTGCTTTTCTTTCATTATTTTTTGTTGTTTTAGGGGTTTTTAATAACTCAGTGAGTTTTTGAATATCGGTGGCCAGACATTAGGAGTGAAAAGCCTTTCTACAAATATCTTTTGAACACAGTCATCATCAGCTGGGAGCCTGGGCGCAGGGATCCTCAGCCTCCTGTGGGCTGTTACAGGGATGCCTCCGTCTGCATCCATGGGCTTCCCTGAAACCCAAGCTTCCAGAGTGCCCCTGAGAATCTCAATTACCAAGTAAGTAATGCCAGCCCAGTGCCCTCGCATAGGCTCTGCTCCTCCTGCCACCAGGCTTTGTTGCCAACAAGCAGCTCTTGTTACAGAAAACTGGACCGAGTTTTGGGCACTTCTTTCTAAACCTACCCCACTGCACCTTGTGAGAGTGCATATAGCAATGGAAGGCAGAAAGTGCTTCGTCAGCCCCATCAGTAATATTAATAATTAACCAGTGGAGACAGATATTCGCTGTCATTATTTTCATATTGCAGAGTATTACCGGTTGTCAATCTTTATTGTCATTACTTAAAAAACCAAGAGCCCAGGTAGACCAAGGGACCTCCACTGACTACCTCCGCCACCTTCCCTGCCATTCTCCCAGACCCTCCCACCCCCTGCCATGGAACACAGTGGAAGAAAAACAAACAAAAAACCTCAAGAAAGAGAAGCCATATTATGAAGCAAAAATTGAAGAAAGCATCATATGAGAATGCTCTGCGGGCCTTTCAGAGGCCCGGTGGATGACAGTCAAATGGGAAGATTACAAATAAGTAAATGAACAAGTAATGTATAAGATCGATGCATGCTCTAAAGTCAGTGAAACAAGGAGATGTCCTAGAGACCATTTTAGAGAAGGGTCAGGGAAGGGTCAGGGAGGGGGTGACATTTGAGTTGAGTCCTGAAAGGTGAGACTGAAAGAAGCTGATCACAGAGGCCATGTGCGGAACCAGCGGAGGAGAAGCCTGGGTTGGGGGTTTTGGGGAAGAGAATCACCACTGTGCACT
Source organism: Loris lydekkerianus (assembly GCA_963574355.1). Classification (NCBI taxonomy): domain Eukaryota; kingdom Metazoa; phylum Chordata; class Mammalia; order Primates; family Lorisidae; genus Loris; species Loris lydekkerianus. The sequence goes on from CAUYPK010076274.1 coordinate 7,417, forward strand.
TACAGAGCAGGGAAGGTGTAGCCTCCCTCTGTGTCCAGACTGGGTCCTGGAGACCTGCCATGCTCGGCTTTTATCATTCCCTGGCTACCAAATCTCAACTCCCAAAGATTGTCGTGAGACAAAACAGAAAGTCATTTTCTATGAGGTCGAAGTATAGGCAGTTGCTTCCACAATCCCTTTCCCACCACAGCACCAGAATAGATTCTTGTATGTCAATCACCTTAAGATTCAAAAGACTGAGGTGCATACCCATAATTAATATCTAACCTTGTAACTGAAATTGGCAAAAATATCTTTTAGCCACTTTAATTGACATAGATATTTGCTTTCTCCAAAGGAGCAACTGTTCCTAGGAATGCCCTAGGTAACAAGTTTGCTCTCACAAACTTAGCAGATGAGCAAAATTCTCAGAAGGCTGCCCCTGGCAGGCCAGGCTGCAGGCAGGGAATGGCTGCTGAGTTTGACATCAAGAGAGAGGACGCCAGCACTTTCATGTCTCTTTTCTGCAGCAAGAAAAGTCAGAAGCCAAGAGAAGAGGGTAGCGTCTGGCCTCTTATCTACAAAATTAGAAAGTTCTTAAAATATCATGGGCTTCTATTGATCTGTTTCCTGATGGCTCTACAAGTAGATAGTGAAATTTATTTATTTTCTTTTTCATTGTTTGGGATTCATTGAGGGTACAAAGAATTAGGTTATATTGATTACAGTTGTTAGGTAAAGTCCCACTTGTGATAGCGTCCCACCCCCAAGAGGTGTGCCATACACTGTGAACCCCCATACCCCTCCTCCCGTCCCTGATCCTTCATTCCCCTACTCACCTCTTGTGTTAGATGTGGAGAGAAGGGAAAGTGAAATTTTTAATGGTCCTTAAAGATGTAGAAATCATCAATCCATTGTCTATATGTCATAGGGAGTTAGTAAACCCTGTGTAGCATGCTGGGGAAAACTGCTAGATGGAAGAAGAAAATACCATAGTAGAATGTCTAATCCCACGTGGATTTGGGAAGGTGCTTGAAGCGGTTACAGCGACATTTGAGTCTAGGAAGAGGTAGTCACATCTCTGGTGCCTGGTGATTGAGCAGATAAAGTCAGATTATCTGAGTTTAAATCTCAGCTCCACAACTTATCTGTGTGACCTTAGGCAATGTATTTAATCATTCTGAGTTCCTTTTCTTACCAGTAAGACAGGGATGATGATAATGACGTTTATTTAAAATATCCACATAGATAATTCACAAGAAGGCATTGAGACCAGCCATTTTTTTTTTTTTTTCTTTTTCCTTTTTTAAATTTCAGGTTAATGTGGGTACAAACCACCAAGTTGCAATGTTTGAATCTGTTAGGTAAAATCCATCTTGTAGTTGTGTCCTGCACCCAAAAGGTTCGCCATGCACCCCAACATTGTGCCCCTTAGGTGGGAGCATATCAATCCCCCTCCTCCCCGCTACCCTCTTCCTCATTCCCCCTCCCCCAGCTTGAATTGAATTGAGTTTTCCTCCTACATGGGCGTGAATTAGCTCATCTACTGGCTTCATATTAGTATTGAGAACATTGGATACTTGGCTTTTCCATTCTTGTGATACTTTACTGAGAAGAATGTGTTTCAACTTCATCTAAGTTAATACAAAAGATGTAAAGTCACTGTCTTTTTGATGGCTGAATAGTATTCCATGGTATACATATACCACAGCTTGTTAATCTATTCCTGAGTTGATGGGCAATTAGGTTGTTTCCACATCTTGGTGATTGTAAATTGAGCTGTGATAAACAATCTAGTACAAATGTCTTTATGATAAAATCATTTTTTTCTTCTGGATAGATGCCTAGAAATGAGATTGTGGGGTCAAATGGGAGGTCTAATTTGAGTCCTTTAAGGATTTTCCATACTTCTTTCCCATGAGGCTATATGAGTTTGCAGTCCCACCAGCAGTGAAGAAGTGTTCCCCTCTCTCCACATCCATGCCAGCATCTGCATCTTAGGTATTCTGTGATGTGGGCCATTCTCACTAGGGTTTGATGGTATTTCAGAGTGGTTTTGATTTGCATTTCTCTGATGATTAGGGATGATGAGCATTTTTTCATTTCTTTTCAGATTGTTAATCACACTTTATAATCATGTGATGGCTTGGCAAATAGGCAGGTTAGTTGTTACAAATGTACATTTCATTTCAAGTCTAAATGTAAAATAATATACCATTTCTTAGATGCTGATTATTCTGAAAGTGAGAATTTTCTTCACTGTATCCTTGGTTGATTTTATGAAATCCTTCTGTGTTCATCAATAAGCATGACACTACTATGTTTGTAAAAGTTTCACTTGAATTTTTACATATTCTCTTTAGCAATAAATAAACTAACATTCCTTGAGGATATATATGTTTTTTATACTTAATATGATATTGCCCAAATGTAGTATTTTAAACTTTCAATATGTTACAATAGTCAATATGACTGTTAAATAAATATGGTCAAAGTCATTTGTATGTATATTGTATTATGCATTGTAAAATGATATGAAAACCTAGAAGACCTTTTGTGCCAATCTGATGACTAGGCACAGAGAGAGAAGTGATGTAAAATATTATCTTTTCTAACACAATGAAAATTCCAAAACGTACCCAAATCCAGATGAAGTATAGTGGTAGAAGGAAAAAAAGGTCATTTATTTCTTTCCTTCCTTCCTTCCTTCCTTCCTTCCTTCCTTCCTTCCATCCATCCTTCCTTCCTTCCTTCCTTCCTTCCTTCCTTCCTTCCTTCCTTCCTTCTTTCTTTCTTTCTTTCTTTCTTTCTTTCTTTCTTTCTTTCTTCTTGAGACAGAGTCTCACTCTGTTGCCCTGGGTAGAGTGCTGTGGTGTCATAGCTCACAGCAACCTCAAATTCTTGAGCACTAAGTGACCCTCCCACCTCAGCCTCCTGAGTAGCTGGGACTACAGGCATCTGCCACTACCCCAGGTTAGTTTTTCTAGTTTTTAGTAGAGACGGGGTCTGGCTCTTGCTTAGGCTAGTCTCAAACTTCTGAGCTCAAGCAATCCCAGGGGGCTGGGATTATAGGCATGAGGCACCACCCCTGGCCAGATCATTTGTTTTCTTATATTTGTACTCTGTCCAGTTTAAGATTGAAAACAAAAGGAGAAATTACTGAGAAATCTGTATGTTGGGGCATGGAGTCTACCCCCAGATTATATGCTATCTTTGTCCTGATCATTATCCCATGGTTACTGGACTATTTCCAGAAACCAAATCTTTTCTCAGTAGTAAACTGGGCCCTTAGGAAGACACATCCTTTTAAAAATTTCTGGGAGAAGCCCAGCCCCCAAATGTGTGTGTGTGTATGTCTTATGTGGCCCAAAGTAAACCTTTCAAAGTTCTGCTTTGGGTCCGCTCAGGGTCCTCACCAACTTCATGGTAACAGCCTGAAGAGCTGTTACCATGCCAGGGGTCAGGGGTACACCCAATATGTGGTCATTCCAGGATTTAGTTCTGCAATGCTGAGCCAGTCTTACTAATCTTAGGGTATAGTCTTAATGTTGAGCTTGGCGCCAGACCTAGGGGGAGTAACAAGGCTATAATTGTCCCGATGAGCTTTTCCAAGACATGATCATAAACAATTTCTGCAGTGTGGGTCTCTAAAAATAAAGACCAGAATGACATACCTTCCAAAGAGGAAATGAGCTTTCCCTGGTGCAGAGCTTTTGCCAATAATACTTTCAGATGACTATGTGAACTTGTGTGCTTGGATTAAAATAAGAAATATTCACTGGATCACCCAATTCCAGAAGTTTGCTGTTTTTTGTTGTTGAGTAAAACTCGCCAAAGTTTTGGGTGGGGCACAGTGGCTCACAGCTACAATCTCAGCACTCTGGGAGGTCGAGGTGGGAGGATCCCTTGAGCTCAGGAGTTCTAAACCAACCCAAGCAAGAGTGAGACCCCATCTCTACTAAAAATAGAAAAATTAGCAAGGCATGGTGACAGCTGCCTATATTCCCAGCTGCTTAGGAGGCTGAGGCAGGAGGATCCCTTGAGCCCAAGAGTTTGAGGTTGCTGTGAGCTATGATGACACCATAGAGCTCTACCCAGGGTGACAGAGTGAGACTCTGTCTCCAAAAAAAGAAAAAAGAAAGAAATTATAGACTAACATCCTCATCGTTCCTATTTTTCCTCTTGTTTTCATGTACCTCCCACCTGTACCCTCCCCCCCCCAAAGTAAATTTCTTTTGCTGGACATGAAGTATTTTATTCTAGAATGAAGTATTTATTTTTAGAATGCTTCTCTTTCTCCCCTACTTCTCCCCCCCCTTCCTTTTTCCTTCTCTTCCTTTTTTCTGTTTCTGTGTTTTAATATTCACAGGAGCGAGAAGCACATTCTCTTAGCTGCGTGTGAAATACCAATTTCCAAATGCAGCACTTGGGAAATAAATAAATTGAACTTTTACATTAACAAAGATCAGTTTGAACATTCCAAACATGTGAAAAGAAAGTGCTGTGGCTAATCAATTTTCTTCGGATGTGTGTGGGTGCAAAACATCGTTCTGGGACACAACATAAGCCTATTTGCTTGCTTTGGGGGCCTCTTTTCCTGGGCACTCAGGGCGATGGTTTCAATAACTCTTTTGCACCAATTAGTAACAGGCCACAATAGTAAAATAAACCTTTTGTCTGCCTCTCCTGCCTCTCCATCCTATTTGTCCTTGCTCAGGCCCATCCTTATGGAGGAAACACAGCCAAGGCTGATGAGAACAGAGTGTGGCACAGGCACTGTTCTGGTGGCCAGGCTGATCTTTCTGACCTCTGACTGCTCTGGATCCAGCCTAGCATCTTCTGGGGACAGAACAAAAAAATAGCAGGGCGTTGTGGTGGGCTCCTGTAGTCCCAGCTACTTGGGAGGCTGAGGCAGGAGAATTGCTTAAGTCTAAGAGTTGGAGGTTGCTGTGAGCTGTGATGTCACAGCACTCTACCAAGGGCAACAAAGTGAGACTGTTTCAAAAAAAAGAAAGAAAGAAAGAAAGAAAGAAAGAAAGAAAGAAAGAAAGAAAGAAAGAAAGAAAGAAAGAAGAAAGAAAGATGGTTCTTATTATGAAGCCAGAAAAGTGGCTTGCAGGATGGAATCTGAGAAACTAAGTTGAAGCAGTAGAGCTGACCTGGTCTGCTCAGCTCACCTCTCCCCCACACCCCCTGGGATTACCTAGTTAAAGTTTCACAGTGATTATGAAGATGTTTATCTCGGGAGTCTTTGAAGAAGTAGTCACACATAGACAATAGGTGTTGTGATATTGGTAGGGGAAAGGTTACTTTGAAGATAGGATGTATTCTTTGATGATTCCCTTAGATATTTTGTTAAAGTGAAAAATCCCCTTTCTGTTGTGTAAACATTTTGCATTGTTAGAATGGAGACCACTTTGATGTTACTTCCCATTAGATGAAGTTAACATTTTCTAGATTGGTTTCCTGGTATTCCCATTATAAAAGTTATTAGAGTTATAACTGAGGCGGAACAGAATGGAGAGGCTACTCTGCTGTTCCCCAGAATCCCCTGGCCTTCTGACAAATAGGCTTATTTGGAACAAAACGCCATCTCTGCGTATTGGCTGACCCTGATGAATGGAGAGTCCAGCAAAAGGGAAGGCTATGCCTTTCCTGCCTCCTGAGTACTATGGTCTTGGCACAGGGGAGCAGATGGGAGCGTCACTCCTCACACACTTTCTTTCCCTTTCTCCAATAGCTTCTTTAGGTATATCCCTGCACAGCCTCAGGCAGCCTGCTGTTCTAGCTGCCTGATTAAAGGTGGCCTTTATATTTTACATATTTATATTCCTCACATCACTAATAGGAGCTCTGCAAACAGATCAAAACTTGAATATCTACCCCTGGGGCTATATTTCTGTTAGGAGGTCTTGGGGAACAGCAGGGAGTCCAAATTAAGACTTTTCTATTATGTGAAGTGAAATAAGTAAGCCTACCGGAAAGAAATCTCACACATTCTCACTCACAGGTGGGGGTGAAATATTAAACACAGTTGATCACACAGAAACCAGAGTAGAATGGCCAGGGTAGCAGGGAGGGTGCAAACATATAGTTATATAATTAGACAGAATGGACAGTATTTGATAACACAACAAAGTGACTACAATCAACAATAAGTTAGCACAGTGGTTGCCAACTTGTTGGCAGTGGAGACCAGTTTCATGGAAGACAATTTTTCCACAGATGAAAGTGGGGGAAGGTTTTGGGATGATTCAAGTTCATTATATTTACTGTGCACTTTATCATCATTACCTTATAACATATAATGAAATAATTGTACAACTCACCACAATGCAGAGTCAGTGGGAGCCCTGAGCATGTTTTCCCGCAAGTTAGATGGTCCCATGGTCAGCATCAGCCCTTCAGCCCTGCATCAGACTACTAGGCCGTAGCTTCTCATAGGAAGTGTGCAACCTTAGTCACGTGCACTGGCAATGATGGGGGGGGGGTTCATGCTCTTCTGAGAATCTAATGCTGCCGCTGATCTGACTGGAGGCGGGGTTTGGGCAGTGATGCGGGTGATGGGGAGCTCGTAGACACCCATGAAGCTTCACTTGCTCACCTCTTGCTGTGTGGCCTAGTTCCTAACAGGCATGGACCAGTAATGGCCACAGTCTCTCTTTTCTTCCTTTTTTCACATAGTCATGCTAGAAATAGTGAGAGGCAAAATGAAAGGAAACAAGAATGCTTACAAATTCATATGTATAATGGTCTCCAAGGGAAATTCCAAAGAGAGGAGGCAGTTGAGAAATTTATGTCCATTTATGTATAGTATTCTAATTAAAACATATTAAAATGGACATGAAAATATTACTTTTTTTTTTTTTTTTTTTTTCGAGACAGAGTGCCAGGCTCCAGTGGCATGCCATTATAGCTCATAGCAACCTCAAACTCCTGGGCTCAAGAGATCCTCTTGCTTCAACTTCTTGAGTAGCTGGGACTACAGGTACCCACCACTACACCTGCCAGGTTTTTCTGTTTTTGGTACAGACAGAATCTCACTCTTGCTCAGGCCTCAGGCTAGTCTCGAACTCGTGATCTTAAGGGATCTTCCTGCCTTGGTCTCCCGGAGTGCTGGGATTGCAGGCGGGAGCTAGGCACCCAGTCATAACTATTTTTCAGAAGAATAATGCAGAAATAACATGGATGGTTTGAAGAAAATGGAAAGAGGTATCCTCTAAGAAAGCCACACTTACTTGAGAAGTAACAGGAGCAGCAAGAGTCTTCTAGTCTAAGCTGTGGTACTTTCCTATCTCAGTGACCTATTTGAGGCTTGTTTTCAACACCTATTAAAGAAGAGGGAGATGTTACAAATGAGAGTGCAGACAGAAGGCATATACTAAGTGCTGTCCCATATTATTGTTTGTCAGTAGATACCTGAACTGTCATATTCCATCCACAAGAAGATCTTCAGAAAATAAATCACCAGACCGTGGTTATTAACATCTTCTTGTAACTAGCCATAGCATTCTTGTGCCTTAACAATGCAACTTCTTACCCCCGTCTGGAGCACAGTGCCAGAAGTCAGGGAATATTCTCCGTGCCTTCTTGCAGGTAATTCCTCAGAGTCACTGATCTGAGGAAGCAGCGACACACCGACAGCCCTCCCGGACCTGGGCTCTGTCTCCAACTGCACCTGCTTGGCCCACGGTCACTGAAGGCTGTGCTGCCTGCGCCTGCACCATCTGAATACCTGCTGTTCAAGTCAAGCCTTTATGTGCCTAATATGAAACTTTGTTGCGGGTCCTTCCCACAATTCAGGCCCCAGACGACAGAGGCTTCCCAAGGGCCACCCTGCGTGGTTTCTTTGCTGTATGTATTCCAAACGGAAAAATCATTTCAGCGCAGATATGTGTCCAAGATAGTTTTTGATGATGGTGAGTAAGTAGCATGTGAGAACTGCAAGAAGTAAATGGTTATATATTTTTAAAAGCAACTAAAATGAGAAATAAATCTTCAAATGCAGTTAGACTTATTGAATAGACCTCCAGAGGAAATTCTAGAAGACCTGCCCAGGCCCATTCTTGGAGCTCTGGAAACGCAGGCATTCCTTGACGTTTCTGAACTTGCCCTCTCCCTCTGATTTCCCCTGACCCTGAGCTACTGACTCGGTCCTATACTGGTTACAGGTTAGCTATGGTCACAGGAATGTTGATTGCTGGCTGCAATCTGCACAGTAGCCTGGAGAAATAACTAACTGGGTTGAGCAATACAGACATTTAGATATGTAAGTGCCCCACCAAAGGTACAGGGTTTTGTGGGTACAGACTTGGCTGGGGACGCGAGACCTCCCATCTCTCCCCCTGTATGGACATGAGTCAAAGCCGCACCTACTAGGTGCCCCACGGCAGAAGGGACCTTAGCAAGCATCTTTCCTTGTCACGGGTAAGGAATACGGGGATTGGCAGGGTGTGAGTCATCTAGCTAGTTTAACACAGATTGTAAAAGTCTAGCAGTGGAGCAGAAAAGCAGCTCTGAATTTTCACCTTCAGGAAAAGCACCTTAAACATTTTAAGCTTTCCGTTGACATTAAAATGCATTCACCCTCCTTTCCTGTTTTGTTGAAATCTATAACATGGATAAAATTCTACCTCTGTGTCATGTGGATGTTGAAATCCTGTTCCCAGGCTCATTCTCCACTTTCTGGGGATGGCTGATTCTATCCTTGTCTCCCTGAACTTTCTAGCTTTCTCTAAGATGTGATAAATTAGGGAACAAAGGGAACTCTTTCAGTATGACAGCAGCACTTTTAGGGAGGCTGAACGTGAACCTCCGACTCAAGGCTGAGTTATTATAAGAAAAACAGAAAAAGGAGGAAGAAGGTTTTAATTTCCCAGTGCTGGAGACAGTTTGTCAGGGGAGAGACAGGTACCCGGGACGTGCGCAGACTTGCACTGCTGTTCAGGATGAGGGGGGCAGGTGTTTCATCCTGCGTCTTCAGAGCATTGCCTGGAATGCAAAATGGCAGGGTTTTTCTGGAATATAATTCCGTTTTCAAATGGAAAAGGTGATGGGTTTTTAATGTACGTTTGGGTGCCTTCTCCTTTCATATCCAGAATGGAGATGTTTCCACAAAGCTGTCTACAGAGCAAAAAGTGCTCTGATTAAAATTTCATTATTATTTTTTGTTGTATAATTAAAAATTACTTCAAAACAGAGACATGCGTGTGTATGTGTGTGTGTGTGTGTGTGAATGTACATAGACTACAGAGACACAGAAAAAGAAGAGCATCGCCACTCTCCAGTTTGGGGGACCCCCCTCCTTTCATCCAGGACAACCATAATGTCATCACAAGCATCAACCCATCTGTCTGTCACCGCCACATTTATCTTCCTCAATTTATCTAATCTTGAAATATATATAATTCCAGATTAATATGAGAATACAAACAACTAGGTTGCAATCTATGCATTTGTTAGGTAGAGTCCCTCTTGTACTTGTGTCTTGCACTCAAAAGATGTGCCACATAATATAAGTAGGATCACTCCAATCCTCTCCCCTGCTCCTCTCTCCTCCTCATCCCAACTTGAATTGAATTGAGTTTTTCTCTTATGTGGGTGTGTATTAGAACATCTACTGGCTTCAAATTAGTATGGAGTACATTGGATACTTGCTTTTCCATTCTTGTGATTTTACTAAGAAGAACATGTTTCAGCTCCATCCAGGTTAATACAAAAGATGTAAAGTCTCCATCTTTTTTACAGCTGAATAGTATTCCATGTTGTGCAAATCACAGTTTGTTAATTCATTCCTGGGTTGATGGGCATTTAGGTTTTTTGCACATCTTGGTAATTGTAAATAGAATTGCTATAAACAGTCTAGTGCAAATATCTTCTTTTTTTTTTTTTTTGCTTTTTTTTAATTTTAATTTTTTATTATTAAATCATAGATGTGTACATTAATGTGATCATGGGACACCATACACTGGTTTTGTAGACCATTTGACATATTTCCATCACACTGGTTAACATAGCCTTTCTGGCATTTTCTTAGTTATTGTGTTAAGACATTTATATTCTACATTTACTAAGTTTCACATGTAACCTTGTAAGATGCACTGTAGGTGTAATCCCAACAATCACCTTCCCTCTGCCCATCCTCACCTCTCCCTCTTCCCCATATGCATAGACTATAACTGGGTTATAGCTTTCATATGAAAGCCATAAATTAGTTCATAGTAGAGCTGAGTATATTGGATACTTTTTCTTTCATTCTTAAGATACTTTACTACGAAGAATATGTTCCAGCTCCATCCATGTAAACATGAAAGAGGGAAAGTCTCCATCTTTCTTTAAGGCTGCATAATATTCCATGGTGTACATATACCACAATTTATTAATCCATTTGTAGATCGATGGGCACTTGGGGTTTTTCTATGACTTAGCAATTATGAATTGGGCTGCAATAAACATTCTGGTACAAATATCTTTGTTATAATGTGATTTTTGGTCTTCTGGGAACATACCCAGTAGAGGAATTATAGGATTGAATGGCAGGTCTATTTTTAGATCTCTAAGTGTTCTCCAAACATCTTTCCACAAGGAATGTATTAATTTGCATTCCCAACAGCAGTGTAGAAGTGTTCCTTTTTCTCCACATCCACAGCAACATCTCTGGTCGGGATTTGGTGATATGGGCTAAACTTACTGGAGTTAGATTATATCTCAAAGTAGTTTTGATTTGCATTTCGCTGATGATTAAAGATGATGAGCATTTTTTCATATGTCTGTAGGCCGTGCGCCTGTCTTCTTCAGAGAAGTTTCTCTTCAAGTCCCTTGCCCAGCCTGCGATGGGATGATTTGTTCTTTTCTTGCTTATACGTTTGATTTCTCTGTGGATTCTGGTCATTAAACCTTTGTTGGAGACATAACCTGCAAATATCTTCTCCCATTCTGAGGGCTGTCTGCTTGCTTTACTTACTGTGTTCTTGGCTATGCAGAAGCTTTTTAGTTTGATCAGGTCCCAGTAGTGTATTTTTCTGCTTCAATTGCTCCGGGGGTCCTCCTCATAAAATACTCGCCGAGACCGATTTCTTCAAGAGTTTTCCCTGCAGTCTCTTCTAGTATTTTTATAGTTTTATGTCTTAAGTTTAAATCTTTAATCCAGAGAGAGTCTATCTTAGTTAATGGTGAAAGGTGTGGGTCCAGTTTCAGTCTTCTACAGGTTGCCAGCCAGTTCACCCAGCACCATTTGTTAAATAGGGAATCTTTCCCCACTGAATGTTTTTAATTGGCTTGTCAAAGATCAAATA